>JAMKCH010029465.1:0-18180 GCA_023653785.1 Ophioderma brevispina
GTCTCAAAGGGTTGCATGACGGGGAAACATGCGTACGCATGGGGTCTTGTGCAAATGCCATTCCATGTCTGCTGATTAATGCGTTTGACGACATTATAAAATCGTTGTGTTTACCGCAAGGACGCTGATTTGGTCTTAATCATTTCAGGTGAGGTCTAATGTATATAAAAGCTTTACAACAATGCAAAAAAAAAAAATGATTTTGAAAATCTGAGGGCGGCCCTCTTTTTAAATGTGCCAGTGTCCTTTAAAGGCAAATGGTCATGAGAGTACGGGAGCATTTTTCTACAAAAAAATTCACTAACCTTGCCGTTCTCATCTGATAGAAGGGAATGTAAATGACCCATGCGGACAATGTGCCAGTCAATGACACTATTTATGGTTGCTGTCAATTCCACACATCTGAAATGGAATAAGGGGAAGTTTGGACTTGCCAATCGAGATATGGAATGAATTTTGAACACAGAATGAGTATCATGAGGATTATGCACTTGTCAATTGTCAGTCCCGGCCCTGGGGGTCCGGGACTACCGGGGACTTAGCCGGGGGAATGTCCATTTTGCTGTCGTGACACCCCCGCCTTTGTCCCCGCTAAAGTAGCACCAAATCCCGGGTAGCCGGGCATTACTTTTTTGTACATCCCCAGCTATGTCCGGCGCCCCTACTAGCGGGATTCGGTGTGATAATCCCCGTATATTCTCGGCAATGGGGGCGGGCTGTTTTAAAACTCTGTACAATCCCGGGTCGGTCCCGGCTATGCGACAAACAGGTCTAGCATATAAAATTATACTACATTTTGGATCGCGGAGTGTCAGAACCGAGCCGAAATTTCACCACATTGGAAGTTATGTTTGAGAAACAAAACTCCTTCGTGGTTGTTTTTTTTAAAAAAAATCCAATAGCCATGGCGATATCGACCAGAAAATATCAGAGTTATATCTAAAACCCTGCATCATATTTGCCAACGGAAACTTCAATTCAGCAAACAACAAGATCATCATGTGATTGTCGTTTTGGCGGATCGGCGAGTTCGGTCCCAAAACCAGTGCGGTCCCAGTCAGTCGGTCCATGCCAATTCGGTCCCCCCGTCAATTCGGTCCCACCGTCAATTCGGTCCCAGTCAGTTCGGTCTCACGGAAATTCGGCCCCACGACATAGTCCCACTGTCCTGTTTACGGACAGAAAATACAAAATTGCGAATTTCTCAGAAATTTCACTCACTCCTATCGAGAGTGAAAACTCTTGAACCTTGCATTTCACTCTTTTTACAAATAATTCTAAGAGTGAAGTCACTCTTCAATTTTTCTGTTCTCAGTGATTGTAAAGTTAAGTTTTCCATCTTCAGATTCAATTCATTATTGAGAATTGCTCCAAGATTGAAATACTCTTGAGAAAAAATGTGAGTGCTGAAATTATGTTTCTACAGATGCGGACGAATTTATTTGTACGTAAGATTAGGTAGACATGGATTTATAAAGCTAACGGTTCAGAATGATATAAAAATCTCAACCTTTTTAAGGTAAGTCGGGGGACGAGGTGGGATCACGGAAATGCCCCTTTAAATGAGTGATTTCAAATCTACAACCTCTAAACCCTGTCAGATTTCACAGTAGACGTAAAAAACATGTTAAACCTTGGATTTTGGAACACATACTGTTAGGCAGGGTAATCATATCGATTTTAATGGATCATTTATATTGAATTTATGTTCCATTTGGGACCGAATAATTGGCATGGACCAAATGGACGTGGCGACCAAAAATGACGTCGTGAGACCGAATGGACTGAGACCGAATTGCAATGGGTCCGAACTGACTGGACCGTACCGAACTGGTTTGGGACCGAATCGACCTGCACCAGTTTTGTTCGGCCTACTCTGTGAATGTGAAACTTTGTGAAATAAGGCCCTATGCCGTTTACTCTGTAAGTGGGGTCAATATATTGCGACCTTGAAAGTCTGCAGAATTCGGAAATTTGCCAACATTATTCTGCATATTTTATCGCCAATCAAGAATACTATCTCAATATTTTTACAGCCCCGAGAGTGGTATGTTTTATGATGCAAAAGATGTCTTGAATGTTTATTTTATTTCTTGAAAATTTATTCCCACCACGGTGGTTGTCTTCAATGGCGCTGCACTCAGTCACAGAGATGGATGTCAAAGAATCTTGTGACTGAGAACGAGTATAGATTTGGCTAAGTTGGAGGAGGGGCACCCCGGAAGGGGCAATGTCTGCGGCGATCCCATTCCAAAAATCCCGGGAGGACGCTCTATTTTTTTGGGGGGGGGTGGTGGTACTTACCTCGAAAGGGGGGTATAGATGCGCCGCGGACATGACCCACATTTTCAGGGTTATTAAATCTTTTATTTAATAGACCGTAGTTTTTCAACTGTGGCACATAAAAAAAAAATGTGGCCATCTACTATCAAAAAAATTGTAATACATGGTACCAAATATGAGAAAAACAGATAGTTGGGGTCATTTTTCAAATTAGTAAAAAACACATGTTTTATTTTAGTAAATATTTGATTGAAAAAAACATTGTGTTTCGCTTGAACAAAAGTAACCATTCCATGATCGATGGACCAAGCCACCAAACCCACTATCAATATTAAATGGTTACAATTTACTTAAATCTTCTTCACCTTTACAAATAAAAAAAGGGAAATTTAGTGCAATTAAAATAGATTGGTTAAGCTTTTTAGATGTGATTGAGAATTTCAATTTCCCCTGTTCTCTAAATGTTAGGACCCCCCGGGCCTGGGACACTAGCTCGCCGCGCCTTGTGGTAAATGAGGACATACGCCGGAGATGGACAGGCTTGTACTATGGCTTGAACGGCGCGGAGGTTCAAAAAAAACTTGCAAATGATTACCGATTAAAATGGAAAATTGAATGGAACATAAACACTTGCCAAAAAACAAACCGTTGGGAAATCGCAATTACATTAGACCCCTAATTTGATATCGGAACTGCGGAGTCGAGAAAGTACGAGAAGTATTTTGAGCTAACAGACCCGAATGTAGTTCATGAGCATTTTATTGGTTTCATAGCGATTCAATATTTTCAGTTCATATTAAAATGCCCGCGTTTTTGCAATGAAATGAGACTTCCTGGCATTTAGCAAGAAACATCAAAAAGCTTTCATACATACGGTGATTTATGAATTAAATGATCACACAAATTCTAGTATTTCTGTGATTCAGTTGTGATATTAATTTTTTTAAACATTTTCCCTGTTGCTTTTGATGTTTTTTCTGGCGATTTTACGTTTGAAAATATCGAGCCTCGGATTAGTTGATATCTTGACCGTGTGACAACGTTGCGTTTGTGTTTACCTGTATAGCTTGCCTTTCACAACATGGAAGAGATCGGACTGCAATGCTAGCTATATAAAATGGTGATACTACAGATTTGACAGGATACTGATCACTGAAGCCTGGTTTTATAGGTGGTGACCCCTGTGTTATAAAAGTCCCGTTTACGTCCCGGCGTAGCCGGGAAAATTTTTTTGTTACCTCCCGGATTAAGTCCCAGCTATCATCAATGATTGTCCCGCCAGGGCGGGGGGGAGGGACAGCTAAACGTACATTCCCGGCCAACTCCCGGCTAACATCCCGGCTTGCGGGGGGCAATACTTTTTGGACATGTTTTTTTTTGGCCGGCTATGTTCCAGGCATATAGCCCCCGCTATGTCCCGGGACCCCCAGGGCCGGGTTTGAAATTGACAAGTGCATTAGGTCATCTCCAACTTGATGACTGCATGGCAACATGATCAATTCAAACATTTGTGAACCAATGGTATTGCCTCTGTCATACCTTTAGAAACATAGAACCCTCTAATATTCGGCTTACTGCTTAAACCAGAATAAAATTGCCGCGTTCCCAATGGTTAGGATGGTTAGGATGGGGTACACTTAAAACAGCACAAAATGCAGTGTGTACCCGGGGGGTGGGGCGGGGGGGGGGGTGCAGGGGGTACCCCCGGAAAAAAAAATTGTTGATTACATAGGCCATATAATATACTAAACAAAATTTTAATAATGCTTGACCCCCCCCCATGAAAAAAAGCTGGTTATGCACATGCACAAATGCAAGCATGGTCAAAACCAGGCTCAAACATAATACCAATGCATGGTGGTCCAAAACAAGGACAATTGTTTTTTTTTTTGAAAAATGCCTGGTCAAAACCCAGGTAAAAACAGTACAAATGGGGTTGGTACATTTTGGGACCCAACGTTACCTGACCGACTCTGAATTCAGCAGCTTTTAGGGAATAAATGTGCATGTGATGGGTCACAAAATTACCAACCCTGCATTAGCTTGAAAATGACAGCAAACAAACTTAAAAACATTAAAAAAAAAAAAAGAAATGTTACAAAATTAGAATTACCGATATTGAATCTGCCATTCGCAATGTACATCGCCGTACGCTTCCAACACAACCAGGATAATGCAGCGTGGCAGATGGTTCGTCTTGACAAATCTTTGCAGGGAACTTTTGATCTCTCCCCTGGATGAAGACGTTTGCATAGCATAATAATGACCTTGTTTTGGCCTTCTTCACACTTTGACCTAGCCGTAAGCTTGTTTTAATGGTTTCTGTGTCTTCTTCTTTCCTTGCGTTACGTGCTCGTCTCTCAACAGGCAGGCTTTCTTGAAGCAAAATACATCCGTCAGTTGCTTTCAAAAAGATTTCCCATTTAAATATTTGGGGTCAAGCAGCTTCAGCACAGGCTCGGATCCAGGGGGGGTGCGGGGGTGCCTGGCACCCCCCCCCCCCCCCGAACGCCGGATTTGTTTTTGAAGGCTACATTCTACAAGAAAAACGAGCGTGGAGATTGAGAGTAGATGACTTGTGTTTGAGAAATGACGTGATCGTCATTTAATATACCTTGCAACGGCAAACACATGCACCAAGACTCACCAACTCCATTGATTTTAGAGCGAAATTATACATCCCAAAACAAACAAAATCGGCTTAGCCATTTTCCCCGTTTATGGTCTTTTCTCCGAAGAATTTAATGATTCAAACTTAAACGCGCGGCCGACCGCTTCGCCGTATGGCGAATCACACCATGTTTTCTTTCTCTTTTTTTTCATGCTACAAATATATACTGTATGAAAATGACAAAGTTGAGCAAATAAACACATTATCGTTTTTTAAAAATCATAGGTTGGTAAGGTTTCTTGAAATATTTTGTGAAAACACCCGGATTTATTTACCATTGCTTGTCATTTGTTTACCTTAACAGAATGGGATGCTTGAATGTTCCATCAATAGATGAGGAGTAAATTCAATCAGTAACAAGCTTGACCACTTTCATAGTTAACACTCAAACAGTAAGAAATTATGTGTTGAAAAAATACTGGCATAGACCACATAGAAAATTAGATTCGCCGCTTTCCTCTTTTATTCCCTTCCCCGTGTTTTTCTTTAGTCACAACTTTCAGGTTGTGTGATTAGCATTGATTTGATTGCAACGCTTGCGGTAATTATTTACTTTTTAGCCTATGGTATGAGGTGAAATTAGGAGGGCCTGGTAAGAGTAAAAGGTTGGGTGACATTTTGGGGTAACGTAATTACGCGAATGCGGCAACTTTCATACCGGATATTGGTGGAGAAAATAGCAGTTTATCGGTTGCGCGAAAATGCGGAATTGCCGTTTTCCAAACTTCGATTCTCCTAGATTCTGTATAGAAGTGCGCTCAAATCCCTAATTCTGACAGAAAAGTAAATACTAACATATCAAAACACAAAAAAAGGGGGTGCAGTGAAGAATTATACTACTTGCAAACTTGCAATCCTCTACGCTTTTTCAAGAAATTGCCCGACACCAGGTTTTTGATTTAGGAATATACGAAATGCGACAGCACCCAATCTTTGTCAACATTAATTGGTTGATTTTTTTTAATATTGTTGATTTCAATATGCTTTTGCCAACCTTTTCATAAGAATTTACAAATGGACTGCCAACTGCGGAAAAAAAAAAAATGTGCGAAAGGAGGTTATAAACTTGTCCTCTGTATAAAACCTCGTAGGGTTCTTCAACGAACTAAAAACTTTAACTCCTGTTAGCACCTTTTATGTTCTGTTAGGAACCCTTATTTTTAATAACCATTTTGGCGTTGCCTTCTTGAGGTTCCATATGAGAGAAAAAGGTTCTAAGTGCATTTTTTTTGAGAAGAGAATGTAAAACTTTAATACCTGTTTGACATTTTAGGTGATTTTCAGTGATTGTAGAAAAAGATAATTCTTAAACGATTATATAAAACCGCGTCCTTTATGGGACCTTATTAGGAATTTCAATGTGTAATAGAAAGGGCATACCTTGAAATAATTTTTATAAGGGATATAAGTTGTTGTTCATATATAGTATAATTTTTTTATGGCAGGTTTTATTGCCAAAAAAAATTGATATTTTTCAATGGAAGAGCATTAAATTACATCAACACAATTCTAACAAATCATTTTATATGAATGTAAACGCGGACTCTCTGGGGCTGAAATTTAGATATTATTTCAAGGTATGGAAATGCAGTGTCTAGACATCCTTAAGTTAGACCTACCTTAAGGTTCGTCATACCTAGCTTGCACTGTGCAAGTTGCAGTGCCGATATATCAACCACTTGCTGCAGCAATTCAATGTGGTAACCTGGCTGCAGATGCAGTTAAAAATAAAATTAAACTGGTGCAGTACCGCAATGCAGTATGGAACGGACCGTATCGAGCACTGACCAATTCCAACTACCGCAAACGCACACGTTGCAGTGTAGTCTGAACGAAACCTTTAGATGCCACACCTTCACCATCTTCAGTGATGACTAATGTGTGGCAGGGTTTGGGGGGGGCATTTTTGTCCATTTAACCCCCACAAGTTACTTAATTCCTGCTTAAAGCAGAGGAGTTTGGGCGCTTGGACCGGTAAATTTCTGGTAGGTTTATTCAAACTATCCTCCAACTCGATGACTGCCAGAAATCTTTTCTTAAGTCGAGTCTTGATTGGATTTGGCCAACTTTTGTTGAATGCCCGAGTGGTGTGCTGATAAACTGCTTTTTGAAAGAAGGTTCTCGGGTATTATCTTATCAATTTGGTTTACATCCGGTAGGTTTGGATGATATCTGCTCTTTCATGTATTTTTTCAGTGTTGTTAGATGAAGTCGGGTAATAGCTGCTGTTCGATAAATGTTGAAGAATTGGTATGATTTTTGTTTGCTCTAGATGGACCTTCTCAAGATTTCTTGTCTTTTTCCGATAAGGGTTCATGCTTGCATGCATAATCGAGATGGGGACGAACCAGTGATTTGTATAATTTCAGGATTTCTTTACTTATGAAGGCAAAAATTTCTTTTGATCACCCAATGCTCTATTTCCTTTCTTTGCGGCAGGCGCACATTGGATTGAGACCTAAAATGGATTGTTGATTTGGATGCCCAAGTTTTTCTCCTACGACGGTTTATTTACTGTGGTGTTGCTCATGCCAATTTGATAGGAATTATGACGATTGTGATATCCAAGAAAGGGTTGGGGGCAAATAAACTCAAATTTATCTGCATTGTACTCATTGCCAGGTTTCTGCCATTCTGTAAGGTGTCTATCATCTGATGGCATCTGAGGTCTTCATTTGTTGACCACTGGGTGAGCCAGTTGGTGTCTCTGCCATAATTGCTTATTGTTGCTGTTGCGCTAAATAGCGTCATCATATCGTTCATTATATATAAGGAAACAGAGTGGTCCCAACACTGATTCCTGCACCACTGAACTTGTTACTTTCTTCCACCCGGGATCTGTCCTTGAGTCCATACCTTGATGTTTGCGGCCAGACACCAGGATTTCGACCGACGTGAGCATTGTACCTTCGATGCCATGTGATTTGATTTTTGCTAGCAGTCTTGGTGTGGTTTATGGTGTCGAAGGCCTTTGACAGGTCTAGATATATGACATCAAATGGTGTTCCACTATTATATGAGATTTGTGATTCACTTTCCAGGTTATTCTATGAAAATTTTAGGTGCAAGATTTTAATTTATAAAAACATGTTGTGACTCGAGTAGTAGAATAAAACTTGTAAAGGCATGATATGTAATGGGAATAATGATGTATAATAAGTTAAATGAGGAAGTGAAGTAAGAATTATGGGAGATAGTTGGAGGTGAATGATTTGGATCTTGAACCTTTTTTTGCTAGATCGGTACGATGTGGGCAGATATCCAGTCGGTTGGAACATAGCCTTCTTGCAGAGACTATTGTAAAAAAAAAATACAGGCAAGAGGCAGTAATCAGTCATCAGCAAATGTTTTGAGCTAGTGGAGGGATTCGTTTGGTTCAGCTGCTTGGGGAGCGGGTACGGGTTTTTAATTTGTCTTTGACAGCATTTGCATTGATTTCCATATCCTTTAGTTTCTCATCATCCAGTCCTTTTTGTTGTGATATAGTCATCGGAACTGGAACATTTGGTTTCTCTTCTGTGAACACAGACGAGAAGAATTCATTTAGTGCTTCTCGTAGGTTGCTCGGTGGTAGTACATGCCTGTGTCGGTTGTTCAGGGCCCTACTGACTTTTTGGTTTAGACCTTACGTAGGCGTAGAAGTTTTGGGTAATCCTTAATGTTTTTGCTAATTTCTTCAAAATATATCTGAGCGCCATCTCACTTCTAGTTAGCCTCTCTCTATGGCACTATTTGTAGTGCTCTAGATTTCGTTTCAAGTTTCTTATTATGATACCTATCCTAGCTCTTTGTTTCATCATAACAGTTTTTGTCTTGTGGTCTACTCATTCCCTCTGCCATACCCTCTCCTTTTTCGTTATTCATCTCACCCCCCCATTCCCTTCTTTTCAATGGATCCTTTAATTTTGTCTTCTCTTCCTCTCCTTTTCTCCTCCCCCTCTCCTACCTCCACTCATCCACTCCCACAATCCATCTCTACATCCTATTTTATTTCCCCGATCTGCCAAGCTATCTTACATCAACACCGCCTTCCCCGCGGAGCCATAACGGTTCTTTTTAGTAGATTGGTTCTTCATTGGACACATTTTTGAATAAGGTACTGTAATTTTCACCATGGGTGTGTAACACCAAGTTATTAATTATATTGGTTTCCAATTCTTTGTCCCAATTTATCTGTTTCAGTTTGGCTTTAATTTTGTCAAGTTGGCGTTTCGGTATCTGTTTTTGGTTGTAGCTTATTTATTATTTTTTTTTGCATTGGTTAACTGGCCTTATTAAACCATAACTGTGAATGGTTAAGGTGCGAAAATGTATGTGTCTCACAAACGAAGGAATTTGTATAGAATATTATTATGGCGGGATTCCCGATTAATAATTCAGTGGCCCTTCAAATGTGAAATAAGCCTCGGACACAGCGCCATGTACGTGTCTACGCTCATCCATTAGGTGTTTATTGGCAGGCAAACAAGTTAGAGGTTATGTTCTCGAGGTGGCACATTTCATATGGACGGACATAAACGAAGCATTCCAGCTCTTGCCGCTAAGTCCAATCGGGGATCCAAATTCTTATTACCAAAATCGCTTATTTTATGATAAATACGCATATTGTTAGCATTCTCGTTCGCAGATATATAGTTTCCTAGACATCATCAGCGTAAAAACGAACCTGTGCCCAAAATATAAAATTTTGAAAATTGGGGCGGTCTTCAAAAATGTGCCCTTATTGCTTTAAATGAGCAATAACCATGTACTTCGTCAAATCATATAGGGTTTGAAGTGATAACTAAGTCAAGTATTGACTCCAGACTGTCTTGTAGGCTTCATAACAATGCTGGTTTCATAGGTTGTCCATAACAACAGGCAAAAAAGGCCTCAGATAATTCCAGGATTTCGCTTGCATGGTCTCCCAATTTATTTCACGGTAATCGACGTCACCCAATGCCCATTATGTATTACTGATCTTTGGGACTTCTTAGCACCTGGTTGAGAGACTCATTTTGATCAGCAGTTTTGTATTGACTTCTGTATACTATCCCGAGCAATAAATATGCATTCTCCCCCTTCCCATGAAATATCACACCAAAGGGCTTCTTCATACACAGCTAGGGACGGGTCTTCCCGTCACCTGGACTGTTAATTCTCTTAGGAATACAGTAGTGGACCTCCATGATCTTGTTTTTTCTGTCCAAACCTTCGTAATCTGTACCTGGGATTTGCAAATCAGAGTTTGATACATACTATGGTGAGCTACGTTTCAACAAACCCTACGATGTCTGGCTTCTCCTCGTCAATATAAGCATTGCATGTCATCTTTTGTTGACAATCTCTGGCATTTAATGAATGTACATTTAAGTTCTTTCTTATGCCATTCTCTGTTTGGGATTATCAAACTTAAGAGTTCATACTCATGTTTTTAGTGTCTACTCCAAGCGTGTCATTTTCATTTAAATTGGACAGTCTATTCCAACGGGTGGTATCTTCTGGTTACTCTTCCAGAGTTGTTGACATTGCTGCAGTCATTCCTTTGTGGCTGTTAAGACCCTTCATGGTGCCTTCACTTGAAGATTTGTATCATTTACAGCTGCATTCTGATAAATAGGGTAGAGGGCAATTGGTGGCTTTGTATCTTTAAACGGGGGATTATTTACAGGTTTGAAATTGTATCATTCTTAGTGGACTGCGTCCTGTTGAGGGGGGTTGTCGGATCCCTATCACTATTTTGAAGTTTTTTTCACCATTTTCCTTACGAAGTCTAAAGTTTTGTGGAGCTCAGCTGCTCTTTCTCTGGGCATATGTTAATCGGCGTTAGATAAAGCCTTTATATACCTCATATTGTATCATTGGCCGATGGGTTGCCCCCCCTCCTGTGTAGTTATTTGCACTTGACTAAGACTGTATGTTTTGAATTTTAAAACTTACTTAGTTCTCCAGGTAGACAAGGATGGATATATATAATCTTTTCCTGGAGATTGGCCAGCGCCACCAACAAAAGTGTTGAAAAAAACCATATGCGCTTGGACGGAATCGAACGGCGACCGGGCCGGAGGACCATCCGTATTACTAGTGACGCCGCTCTAACCAACTCAGCCACAAGACTGGGTTGTAGAAGAAACGATAGATATCATCTATAGGGTAGGTGCGAAAGGTGTCATCGCTTCCTAGCGGATAGAATCAGAACGGTATATTTACATATACCAATTTACCGTTACCGTCACTAGTAATACGGAGTCGCCGGTCGATATCCGGCCAAGCGCCATATGGGTTTGTCAAAACACTTGTTGCGCTGGCCATCTCCAGGAAAAGAGTTAAATTATCCATCATTGTCTACCTGGAGAACTAAAGTAGTTAAAAATTTATTTCAACAACAAATATAAATTGTAAACAGCCGTCAACTCCATTTGCCGTTGGTAGCCCCCACCCCTGCCCTTGAGAGGGGCTAATCCGCCGCTACTTAGAATCATGTACGTGGTTGGTAATAAAAATATTTTTTTTGTATGATTTCTGTTGGGAAAAAGTAAACATTTTTGTGTCAAATCGCAAACGATATTACAACATTTCGGGCCGCTGTGCTCGCCAGGTATAATTAAGTCCTGAAGACTCACCCCCAAATGAGTGATATGACCAATTCCCATCAAACTACATTGGAAAAAGCATGATTGCAATGATAAAAATGCAGAAGGAGGAAGAGAGGAGAGCAGGGGGACTTTACGATTTATTCTCGTTCACCTCTCTCCCGGTGGGGTGGGGGGGGGGGGTGGGGGAGGGCGTCACACACCCTCGCACATCCGCCCCTGCTCGCAGCCATTCAGCCATTTCTTATCTTTGCACCCCCCCCTAGCCAGGGCTGGATCCGCCCCGGTGCAGCAAGAACAATTTTGGACAAAATGACTAAGTAGAGATAGGCAATGCAAGAAATAAAGAAATAGTACCCCTGTAAGAAAACAGGGAAAAAATCCGCAATCCCACAATTTGTCAGTTACAGTGCCCTCTATATATTGGCAATTGCAGTATCTGACACATTTGCCTCAGGTAATTTAAATTTGGAACAAATGTGGCCAGTCAAACAACTAATCCAAAATTAAAACATATATGTCATTTCACTGGAGAGCATGGGGGAATACTAATTATATTGAAAACCCAGATGATCCCAAATGGATCAGTCTTGAGGTTTAGCAAAATTTATCCATTTTGAATTTATAGTCACGCTCTCTGGTCAATCTTCACCAATGAACACAAACGACTTTAAGATGACATTTGAATGATATTGTGAACACAGCTGTGGAAGGCTCATTTATTTGACAAAACATAATAAAAAAAAAAATTATCGCCAGCGACACACTGTGACAACTGTGTGGAATATTACTCCACTTAAATAAATTTCTGTGTAAATTTTACGAAATTCATTGCGGGCTGGGCAATGATTGTTCTTAAAAAATTAGTTTTTCCACGTCAGGGAACTGCCTTTTAAAGTGAGCAGGGGAGCGACAAAGAATTCTTCTGGAACTTTAAGGGGGCCTGCTTTCACTTCCTTCTCATTTCCACTTCCCGAGCAATAGATGGAGCAGCAAAACAAAAACAAAAAATAGTGTCGGATCTACCTCCCTCCCAGATCCTTCTCCACGCCTTCCCTTTACCTACTCCCCCTTCTCTATTACGTCCCCTCCTTCATTCTATTATCCCCGCTCCACACACTCGCAGCCTTCTACTACTCTTTCATACTACTCCTCTTTTCCTCACCTCACCTATATCCCATATCTTTACTCCCCACCCACTGAACCTCCCACCCTTTGTTTTCATTAGATCATCAACATCTCCCCACGGGATTATACATACATCTATACTGATGTCTCACCTCTCATTCCCCTTCATCCCCGTCTCCTCCTCCCTATTATCCAAGCAGCTTGGTTTCTCCCTGCACGTAGAAGCAATCAAGAGTATATAAAGAATATTTACATCTAAGACATGTCTGTGCCTTTGTTAGGAGACTACAATTATCCTGCAAAGCCATTTAGAGAAGATAAATAAAAATGGGTAAAGGCTAAAAAATAGACACGGTAAAACGGAAAGACTATGGATAGGACTATCGGATTCTAAAGAGGAGCTTCGTCACTCTGTAGCGCCTTAAAAGGCAGTCCTTGCCACATCTTTCAATGGAGAATGGGCACTACTCACCCCCCCCCCGACCCCGGGCCGCCACGACTTCATAACATACAAATCATGCCTTTGTAGGGCTTATTGGCAAGATTTCCCGCACAATGGATGTCTGATTTTGGCAGAGATGATAGCTCTTGCATGTCCCTATTATATCAGTTTGTCAAAAATGTGTAGCCACTGCGTGTTAAAATGTTTAAATAATAAGGGGGGGAACAACAATTTGTAGGGGAGGGCCAACAGTGTGTGAAACTCCATGACTCGTCTTAAGGAAAAACAAATAACGTTTGTGAAAATACCAATCCATTTCAAAAGAAAAATGTTAACATTTACCTCAAAGACGCTTTGTGACCTTGACCGCTCCTCTCTCTCAGCACTCCCATGTGACAAACCACTGAACAAAGTTCTTCAATCCAACTAGATTATGATGTGCACCAGTTAACCTATTCATTGCATATAAGTGTACTGATCTTCATAAGCCCGGAGATGTCAATAAAATTGAGGGGGGACCCAATCACATTTTCCCAATGTAAACAAATATTTTTAAGGGGAGAACTTGACAAACCAAAAATTACAAACCATGATTAACATGACAAAAGGTTTTTCATAAACAAAGTAATGTTTTGAATCTTAACCCCAAACTGGCCAATTTATTTGTTAAACAGTTATGATGTATTTAGACAGCGAGGAATAAGAAAAGCTTAACCCTTGTCTTACAAGCCTCTCTTGATGGTTTACAAGGATGGGGGATGGGTACCACCAACCAGGGAATCGCTTTGTCCTCCTTTATCCATTGATATCAAAATAAGTACCAAAAACTATAGCATAACAAAAAGTCTGTGATGAGTCAAGCTAAGATTGATAATTTTCCTCAGCAACAGGTGAAAATCTCCAATTTTTGCACTAAAAAGTTAGGGAATATCAGAATTTCATGCAGGGGTGAGAGAGAAGGATGGAAATTGTTGATTGGTTTTACAATTAAAAACCTAAATTATAGACCCATACTCTTCAGAATATTTTAAAAAATATATACCTAATTTTTTTTCTTGGGTGGCAAACGACCCCCTTACACTTTGACTTTGACCGGCATTGTACCCTAAACCCCTGTCAAGGTGCTACCTTCACGTTTTTTTTCATTAAAGGGTGTTCCGATTTTTGTCTACCATGTTCTCTACTCGATATGGAGAGCCTGACACTTGTTATACAAACTGACCAGCAAGTACCGTGGGATCAAACTTGCGGTTTTGATGGCTAGACCCGATAATGCCCAAAGTACAACGGCCCTATTCCCTACGGTGTAATATTGATGGTTAACCACTAAAACGGTAAGTTTTTATCTGTATAAGAGAAAGAAAGGATTTGAAAGAGGAAAATTCTGTATGACCAATAGAAAATATGCCCTTTCACTGATATCAAAATTGAACTGACTTATGGTTAAATCAGGGGGGTCCCAAGGCGATCGGAACAACGCACCTTTAAAAATGACTGGAAGGTGAGAAAAATAATAACCTGGAAACTTTTTATGTAAACATTTTGGCATTTTAGCACACTGGTGAAAGTTCCACGGGGGGCACCAACCCCCCCCACTTGGTAAGAGATGGTTAAAGGTTTGTACAGATACCTATTTTGATTGGTATAGAGGTTATATCATGTAATGAGTTTATTAAAAAAAAAAGAAAACTGTAAGAAAGGTGGTAGGACATCAGGGTTAAGAATCAACTTTTAAAAACCCTACCCATCCGAAAGTACAAGGAGAAGCAATCCAGTTGCTCCTATTGATTGTAAATTGCAAGTCGGACGTCAACTTATGAATATTTTTTTACCGCAGGATGATTTCTATTGACAACTTGGCCGCTTTATGTCAGAAATTTTTCAAAAGGAAAACACCCATAGCTTTCATTTCTGCACCTCCGAAGTCATGTGGGGTTTCGACCAAATTTGAATTAGGAGGGCCCTGCAATTTAGTAGATGTGTCAAGGTAAAATTTTACACAAACCCGGAAGTAGCGCGTACATTCCGTCATGATTTTGATGGCTTGGGGCCGCTTTTCCCGCAGAAGACATTGGAAAAACCAATTGCTTTCAATTGCACCTGTGGACTTTTTCACCAGCAGGAGACCTATTATTGCGGGCGAGGACTAAAAAACTTTTCTCCGCGTTTTTCTGCTGCTGGGGAAAACGGCTCTTGCTCAAACGTAATGTAAAGCAATGATTGCAGCAACTGTGTCATTGCACCTGGGATGTTAGGAGACACTTATGAGTTGCCTTCTTTCTATGACCTCGGCCTTTTACGGCCAAAAAACCCCGTGAAGTGTTAGGGTTAGCTCACATGACTCATGTCATCTCTGTATTTTTCTAGCAATTTTAACATTCCTAATGGTGTACACTCACCCCTTTTCGATTTCAACTTGCATACGTCACAATTTCTCACATAGTTATCAATTCTTTATAGATACGTGTGCATAAGGAAGATAGAATCTGAAAGCAATTAAAAATGGGGATTAAAATAGTACAGTACTTCTAGAATGAGATAGAGAAATAAAAAAAAGTTAGGATAACTACAGGTATCCTATGAACCAGCTTACTTAAAGAGCATGATGACATGACAATTGCCCAGCCAACAATAAAACTCGCGACAAGACCCAATTTGTTTGTTAAAGTACATGTTGGAAGACAGGAAGTAAGTAAAGGCTATACATAACATGCATACTTTTTCAGAGTTTACATTTTAAAATAGATAAAAAAACGTCAAAATTAAACCTGTAGTTGTCCTTGAGGTCAATGTGGCACACATTATAATTACTAGCCTTGGATCAGTGGTTCCTGTGACCAAGTATTAGGGCTGGTATCGAAAAGGTGTTGTCGAACAAGGTGGAGACAATGCACTTCTCCTGGAAATGGCCGCAACCATGGAAATTGTGTCGACAAGAAATATTCATGGAAGAGGCCTATCACTTTGTAACCGGCCTATTCCAGCAATACAAAACACCCCCCCCATATATTGTAATTCTAATGCCTATTGACGTTATAAAGTCTTGAATTTAAACCACTTTTACTTTAACCCCCAAGTAACCTGGTTCAATAGAATTCTAACAAATATGTGAAAATACTTTTGTTACATATATCCTTAATAAAAAGCTCAATGAACTCCAGAAGTTGTCCACTTTTGCGTAGAATTAGAACTAGTTCAACCAACCTCCCAATGGGCCCGGGCTAGTAAAGTGTGGAGTTGAAGATTCAAAGTGAGGTGAATTTGTTTTCGATGCAAAGTGCTCAATCTAAACCGTAATGTGCTATAAAGTAATAATAAAACAAATTGAGAATGGCATTCATTCAAAAGTGTGAATTGATCGACAATTGTCGCCATCGGGGGTGGTTTTGATTTACCAACATGTCGACAAAGAAAACACAACCGACTACAGCTCTACCAAGTATGAAGTTATATGGCAAAGGATGCAAGAATAACAGCACGAACCAGTCCACCTTAAACAGACAAATGCAACACACAGCCACACAGAAGCGAATAGCTGTCGCAATATCCCTAAAGGATTTTTAAGCCAGGGATAAAAAACTAACTTCAACAAAATCTGAGGGTTTTTGTTTGTTTACATCCTGACGAAAATGGACTGAGAGTGGCTTTAAAGGTATAGTAAAATAAAGGTTCTAATTTGATTGGTTAGTTACTCTGAGGTTATACATGTTAAGGCCAATCAGAGCTCCCTGTAACATAGGAGATAAACTTACCTTAGACCTGAGGATAAGCATCCCTGGATGGTCTGCTTGATCATGGAAACGTGATAACACCTCTTCATATTCCCCTTCTCTCAGTACCGGCTTACCGTTCCTCATCAAAGATTTCCCATCCTCGGAGAGATCAAATTTTCCAGCTATATGCTTGAAATTCTGTTTCAGGGAACCGGACGATGCTAGCGTGCTGTCACTTTTGTTTAGCTCTCTGACGTGGTCACTGTAGTTCACAAAAATGGGGTCAAAGCCCCACATTGGTGTTTCTCCTGACTTCTGCAAGGATAGGTATCTGACCAAGGCATCATATTTGTAGTCTGGGTACACTGGCATAATGTAGCTTTACTTTGAAGAATCAACTAGATGATATTTTTTAAATGACAAAATGTAGCAAGTATTATTTTTTAGTACTGTTTAAAGGTGCAACAAGAGATTTCAAATAACAGGTGTCCTGAAAAAATATGAAAATTCTGATTTTGGCACTGGTGTAAAGCTTTATATCAATAATATCCCCATCTGCAAGGATTAAGCTGATAACTGTTTCTTTGGTACAAAAATTGGGAAATTTCTAATTCTGTATATGAGCAAATACGAAATTCAGCCTATGTTTTCTATTGAAATATAAGCATAGAAATCACCTTTTGTTTTCATTTTAAGTTATTTCTGTAACCAAATAAAATGCAAGGATTCTATTGAGCGTCTAATATACAGATGACTTGAAATCTCTCGTTGCACCTTTAAATGGGTTTAAAATGGACATTCACTTGAATCATTGTGTGCAGATGACTTGAAATCTCTCGTTGCACCTTTAAATGGGTTTAAAATGGACATTCACTTGAATCATTGTGTGCAGATTCTGGAGCATTCCACTATTGAGGGAGGTTGGGGATTTCATACTTGAAGCACATACTTTCATCAAGAACAGCACAACTAAGAAAAAGGCCAGCCAGATACGTTACCCAGATACATTACGTAAGTGTTAACGTTAGGCAATATACTAAAAATGAGAATATTAAAGTTTACGATTTTCAAAGATTTTCAGGAATTCTTTAATGTTGATATTTGGTCATTTTGGAGACCAAACTTAAATGGCCATATAGCTAGGCTACTCTGAGTGCTGGTTGTAAATTTTAAATTTACTACACTTTTTGGCACATATGGACAAACTATGAGTTATTTGCCAATTTATGTGGTAATTTTTCATTTCACTGAAGTAAAGTGCCGGTTGGCAACCTCCCAAATGACCAGCTGTGCCAGTCAGTAGGAGTAAATGCTGGTAATGGCTGGCTGCTGCCAACCGGCATAGCTATATCCCTGCACAGTATCCTATAT
>JAMKCH010029466.1:0-18128 GCA_023653785.1 Ophioderma brevispina
CTTTACTTTATGCACTGTGATAAAAAGAAATGTGCCGATCGCAAACTGTGCTCGCATAGTTTATACATGTATAATGCTTACCTGAATTTAAAGATATAATAATAATAATAATAGCATTTATAAGGCGCCCTCTAGCTAGCAACCTATTCCGGGGCGCTGTACAAAGAGTTACATAAAAAAGAAGAAACAAGTAAACAGAAGAATCAATAATTCAACCTGAACATTTTAACTAAAGAGGAGCAAAACATACAAAGTATGGAACTTGAACAAACTACATTGGAGAGTCAAATAGCAATAATGGAAAATGCAATAATATAATTAAACTTATATCAGGTTGAACAATATGTCATAAGACTTGTTCGAAATTCATTAACTGAAACAACAACAGGCGAATGTTTATAGGAAGTGAGTTCCACAATTTTGGTGCACATGAAAGAAAAGCTCTATCACACCCAAATGATGATAAGGTTCTGGACGCATAAGAGAAGTTTATCTTGACGATCTGAGAGTCCGGGTTGGCAAGTATGGCGTAAGAAGATCATTATGTAAGATGGTGCAAATGCATTTAGTGCTTTCCATGTTAGCAGCAGAACCTTGAATTGGATCCGTTGTCGAATGGTTTAAGCCATGAAGTTGTGCATAAGACTGAGTTGGAGTTATGTGATCATATTTGTGAGTTTTTGAGAGAACACGAGCGGCTGCAGCGGCTTGCATTTTTGTGTTCGCATGAAGTTTATCAAGAATGGTTGTTAGAAATTCCACCAAAAGAGCAGTCCTTGTCAAGTCGGGAGGGGATAAGGGCATGAACAAGAGTTGAGGCAGTGTCGTCAGACAAACTTTTTCTGATTGAGCTGATGTTTACGAATTTGAAAATAAGCGGACTGACAAATTTTCTATCACTTGTTCATTCATACCATCCATTTGACATGTTTTCAATCAAGCAATACCCCTAATTGCGAGCAGAATGTGTAGACTGAATATTAGTGTTTGGCAATTTGAATATGATTATCCGGGATTTTAGAATGCATGGCAAATGCTAGTTGTGAACATGACAACGAATGATATTTTCCAGAAAGAAGCGCCCCAAATTTTTTTTCCTCGAACCTAGTTTTTTTACATATTTGTGAATGCCTTACGCACTGTATTGGATCACACTGAATTGAATAAGCCGAGTACGCCGTCTTTATGTAGTAAGATGAATTAATTTAAGGTATTTTCTGTTGTGCCGACAGAAAAGTCAAAGCATGGTTTTTTCTATGGGGAAACGATTACGATATACGGCAAGATCAAAAAACATGCTTGTGGTTTTTCTTTGCACCTGTTTGGTCCAATAAAAACCTTCCAAACGTCTCGGGAGGTGGTCGACAACCGACTACCAACGACCGATCCATTGGAAATTGAGAGAATTCATATCCTAAAAAATATCCTCCCTCCCTGTCCTTTAGATATAATTTATGTTTCCCAATCATGTCGCATCATGTCACCTTTGGGGCTTGTTGCATGAACAAGGCTTATCGTCTGTGGTTGCTATTGTTATAGTCTAATTTTTCTAAAATAGTAAATTTTTTTACCTAAATCTAGTATATGATACTCATTTTGATAACTTTTTTTCACATCAAATAGAGGCACCCTTTTAAATTCATATTTCGTCAGGGAGGGGGGGGGGGCCAAGAATCCTAATTTTAGACGTTGCCATTGGTTTAAAAAACACGGGGGGGACGCCTGATTTTCGATACGAGAGTCGGTATTTGGAGGTTGCCGAGCTCCATGTGAAGTCTATGGAAAAAATCCCTAATCTGCATTAATCCTGATTGGGTTCCTCCAAAACCGCTTGATGAATTCAATTTTTACATAACGGATAAGAACGGCAAGAAGACAATTTTGAAGCAATTTTTAAGAAGCTATTTTTACGTGACTATTCTTTAATTAAACACAAAAAGCAAGCAATTTGTTCTGCAAACTTTTAGTTCTACGAAGAAATTTGGCGAAAAATGCATGCATTTGAAATTCATTTTCGCAACCATTTCAAAAATCCCTAGACTGCTGAGACGTTATTTATTCAAATATAGTCTCATTCTCATGTTTATGGGGTCCTACCACGCCCATCGACTCCACAGGTCCGATCATGAACGTATACAAACGTACATGAGAATACAGCGCTCATGCAACACACGTAGACCCACGTATTGACCAGGGTCCTGGCTCATATCAGCAACCACATTTGTTCTCAAATTTCCTTTCCAGACCTGATTTGTCATGTTGATTGCATTTTTTGTTTTTTTTTTTTTTCGTTTTTTCGGGCGGGCTTTTGGCGGGTTTATCAATCCGTTTTCGCACAGTTTATGATAGAAAATTACCGTATCATGAGCCTTAACACCATAGCATCTAGGTTTACTGGGTTTATATATAAAGAGTGCTAATTTTCCGAGGCATGCCAAATAAATCCGGCCAGCCCCCTCCTTTCCCCGTTTAAAACCAATGGGGTGAAACGCAATGCAAAACAAGTCTGTCCGTGCTGGTCGCTGACCTTTTTGATTGCCCGGAATATTATCAGTTTAGGGGTGCTTTGTATACACAATATGTCAATTCGATACAAACAATCCGCCAATATCAGTTGTTGGAGTTGGGTGCTATTGGGTGCTGAAATTTTGTACTACCCATGGCCACACAACAAATGAAATGACACATCAGTGGTCTTGAGTTTTTAAATAAACCGCCTCAATGATACAATCTTTTCACCTAAGCGCGAATTGCATATGAGAAAAAAGAGATCTGAGCACATATCCGATACACTGATTACACTGGCCCACCTCTAAAACATACAGTAATTTTGGTAATCATACCGTTAGGTATATGCAAAGGGCCCAACAAGTATGTGAAAAGGAGGCAGCCATTGCTTTTATTGTTGGTTACTCTAGGTTTCTATTGTGGTCGGCAAAACATGAGAGACGGTGAATTTCTAAAGATTACGTAAAGTTTTGCCTCTCTTCTAAATATCGAACTCTTGGGTTTAACCCACTGACTCGATACGGGGAAGGTCAGTGGGTTTAACACGGTAAAAGCGAGATTTGATTGAAAAATTCTGAATTTTTTATTATGTCGTAAGGGCTGGTTGGATTACGGCAAAATTTATCACGCAAATGTCCGTACTTCACGAGGCAAAATTCTGAGTTATGATGCTATTTGAAGCACCATTTTGGCACATATTCTAGCTCTATGTTAGCCCGAGGTTGCTCTGGCTTCCGCTACGATAGCCCCGACTATAGGAGGTAGGTACGGATGACGTGCAACGCTACGTGAACGAGTAGGCTCTGTGTGCACCCTAGAAAGAATTAATACGACTTGAACCATGGGGGCGGACACGATCTGGTGGATTTGGGCATTTGGATTACCAAACGGTAATAATTTATGGATTCTTGGCGCATTTCTATAGCAAATTGATAGAATGAAAGTGTATCTGAGCGCTCGCTTCCCAGGTTATACCTGATCATATATTGTGACCTCTTTGAACTCATGAACAAATGAGGGGGGTTTGCGTGCAAACTCATAAACCAAATTTGGTTCCAACTTTGAAACTTCCAAATTTCAAATGAGGTCAATTTTACATTTGCAGCCCTATTTTATAAATTGACCTGCATGACCTTTGACCTTGGATTTGACCTTTACCTCATCAACAATGAGGATCCAATGTTGCACATGACTCAAGTTTGGTTCCAATGAACTTCAACTTTTCAAATGAGGTCATTTTTACATTTTCAGCCTATTTACAACTTGACCCACAGGACCTTTGCCTTGTAGGCCTATGTGACTTTGACCTCATCAACAAATGTGTGGGATGCCATGTTGTACCTGTGAACCAAGTTTGGTTTAAATCCCACTCAAAGTATGGATTATTACAGGCAAATGGTAAACCCTTTTTCCACAAAACAGACATCAACACAAGACATCACAACAACTACAGTGGACAAAGTGATCCCTATGTGTCTTCCTACCTTAAAGGGACAGAGGAATTTTTAGGATATGGAATTTTCTCTGAAATTTCCACTGGAAAGGTTGTTGACCACCTACCGAGAACAGTTGGAAGGTTTATTGGACAAACAGGTGCAAAAAGAAAAATGCAAACCTCTCGCATTTAGAACTGTAATTTTAATCTTCATGTTCTTAGGAATTATTTCACAACCTTGGTCCTTTTATAAAGGATATTGTGAATCTCATAGTTTTCTTTATTTACAGTATCAGTGGACAACTTAAATTTTTAAAATTTTATGCATGGAAAAAGTCCAAACAAAAGATAAACATAAAAATAACACCCAACAAAATGTAGCAGGCCGCCTACTAATTCACATGGTTATGTACGCATATACCAGGACACTGGTCCAAGGCATTTTACTGAGGCTCATCTTCTAATTTACGATATTGCCGTAAATAAACAAGGGAGCTTTCAAACCATTAGTGTCACCTACTTTATAGGCGATCAACCCTCGGGGGGATATATCCCCCAATTTATTTTGATGAGGGGGGATGGTCAATTACGCTATCCCCAATGTTGATGCCTGTTATGTGTTTTTCACCAAAAACATCATATTTTACCATAATAGTTTAAAAATGGTTTAATTTCGCGCGCATGTTGTTCTAATTACAAAGTACATTTAACGAATATTATGCTTTCTAAATGGCAAAATGTTTAGCGCGCTTTGCGCGACAAAGTGGCGAGTAATGGATCTTGTCAGCAAACATGTTTCATTCATAAATTTTCATCAACCATCCCCCCATGTCAAAAGAAATTTACATCAATGCATACTGGTGATCTACCGGACTTCACTCCTCACAAGTGACCCTCTGAGGACTTTGACCTTGGTATGTTGTACCTTTAAACCTACCATGGGAATCAAGTGTCTTAGAATCAGAAGAGCTCTGGCATAGGCTACATGTGGAAAGGAAGCCACCTAGTAATGATAAAATACAACCATGCCAGTAGTACCATGTCACAAAGTCTAAGTAGTATGCAGTAGCTGAGCAGTAGACACAGAAGAGCTTGGCATCTAGGCGTACACTGTGAGAAGAAGGAATTATGTTAATGACTCAAATACAACATGTCAGTAGCTACCATGTCACAAATGTCTCCAGTAGGTTACTATGCAGTAGCCTGCTGCAGTAGACACAGAAGAGCGCTGAACTAGGCTACCACTGTGCCATAAGAAGCCACCTATGTAATGCTCAAATACAAATTGCCGTGCTACCATGTTCCCAAATGTCTAGTATGTACTTGCAAGTAGCTGCTGCAAGTACCTCAGAAGAGCTATGCACATAGCTTACACTGTGAGTAATTCACCTATGTGTAATGCTCTAATACAAACAGTGCAGTTGTCAATGTCTTTTTGTTTACACTCGTCATGACTAATGAACAATGAACAAGTGTTTTGATAATTGATCCCCATAAATGACTAATTGCATCAAAAGAGCACACTTTTTAAGAAGTAACATAAAACATACATAACATTGAAGAGGATGTTTGACATGATGGGTCACATACGAGGTGGTTATTATTCCCCAGCACAACATTGATACCAGGGAAGTCTATCTCACTTCCATGGTGACACCATTAGATGATCGATGAAGCTTTCATTGCTAGGAATTTCGGATGCTGTTGTAGCAGAGGTTTTGACCAAACTGCTGTATGTTGGAAAACATGGGAAGACACTACACCAAAAGAAATGACATACTCACAATAAGGAGGGATCATAGCCCCAACTTTAAAAGATAAGTACCAGTATTAAGATACGTCAATGTGCTTGAGTGCTGTCCTCAGCTACGAGATCTTTCATGTTATTTTTAGCTACCAGATGCGGTAGAAGCAGTGATTACTTCAATATAGGGCTTGGGTCGGGCAGTTTTCTTTGTTGGAGTTAAGTATATTTAAATTTATAGCACAACAACTTAAATTTACAAGAAATTGTTCAAGAATTTGGATGGTTTAATTTAAAAAAAAAAGAAATGGGTGATGGAAATTCTGACAAATGGCAGCTATTGCACTACAACCTTCTTGCCCTCACCCACACCAATACCCCTAAGTTATTGGCAACCAAGTTCATAGCAATTAGATCCAGGGGGGGTGGATTTGCCTACAACAGAACCCCGGTTATTTTGCAACCAAGATCAGAGCCATTAGACTCCATATTTGTATTGTTCTTTTATCATTGGCTCTCATAGGAGCAATTGAGGACACGCCAGCCGCAGTGTTGCAATTTCTCTATTAATTCAGTACTTGTCTGGGTGGTACAATCCTCCCTACATCCCTGCTTGCAAATACTTGTTTGTTGTCTCGCTGTCATGTGAAAGTCTTTTGACATTAGTGTTATATCATGCCATGTTGGATATTGTACAATACTTTATTCTGTAGACTCAAATGATGTTACCACATTGTTGTTGGACACAACTATACATATGTTACTTAAAGACCAAACTTCCCATTACATTGAATATATTGTTTGTTATGCTTCAGGGTTGTCATGATATGTGGTTCTACACATCACAGTGAGCTCATTACTTATGGGTTGTTGATCACCAACTACAGTTTAGGGTTAGTTTCAGGAATTTCTGGAACATCTTACTGCAACAAGAATTCATGCAGCCCGTAATTCAGGTAGCCCAGACATATTGCTTGACTCATATGTAAAGTAGCACATGCAGATATATGGATTGCAAAACTATACAGCAACATAAGTGATCCAGCTAACCACCCAACCAAGTTAGCCTCATGGGATTTGCTTTTTGTGTGGTGCAGTGGATTAATGATATGTTTTTGTTGGATATGCAAATGGGCTTATTAATATAATTAAAATGACATATCATAACAAAAGCCTGGGTTTTGAGTCTAGCATAGCCACATGTATCTGTGATTTTCACCCAGGATTACATGTGTATGTTATGAGTATATTGTGTCAATATTTTTTTAACTTGTATTTGTAATGATACCTTTAAGCAACAATACAAATCACCACAACCCATACTTAATAAATTCGCTTTCTAAATCATCGCAATTAACTTAAATAAGGTATATTAAAAAGGTTTATTCATGCAGTTCCATCTCCAGACACAACCTACGATTCAACATCGACCATAAAAAGTACACAGTTTCCATCAACGCCGCGGAAATTGTTTCAGAGCCCTTCGTTAATATGTCACATGGGACCCTTAACAACAGACATACGATGCCGTCCCCCAAAAAGAATTGAAAACTATTGTTAATCATTCAATATGACATGTGAGAGAAATGCATATTAACAATAAATGAGAAACAAACGACAGAACAGACTTATGCCAAGAGTAAGAATGCCGTTGCTTTTGCTCTGCATATATTCTTCTATTTTTTATTTGCCTTTCGGTGGTTGCATTCCAAGACAGACGTCGAAACGTTCCGTTAGGGGAGAAAGCAGAGGAGAAAGTACAGTTGCATAGCAGGAAAACAAGATGTACCATAGCTAATTTCAGGCAAAATTTCATGGTAATTCTATTTTACAGATTTGCATATGATGTAAAAGGTGTTGTGTTGATTCCATATGTTATTCTTTAACCAAATATTTTCTAGAAATGTTCAAAGTGAAGAAATGTGATAATACTTTGCTTTGGTTACTTGGGGGAAATCTCAGAGTGTATTTACTGGGCACAAAGCATATGGTACATGACAGTACTGTGACAAAACGAACTTGAAATCACCTTGAAGTTATCACAGCATCCAGAACGTACCATAAAATGTACCTAAAAGAAATACGACCACTGTTATAATTGGCTATTATACTGTGGTTACAACGCAAGGTGCTAACTAGTGTAGAAATCAAAGTAGTCTTGGTAAAGTCTCTCAATAATGGGGTCCCAACATGGGACATTCTCCAAGAATGTAGTGGTTTTAACATTGTCCAATGGTATTCTTCATGGGAAGATTTATGTAAAAAAAAACTGTCCTTAGAGGCATAACATTAAAGTGCATTTCGTGAATTCTAGCACCTTTTGTTATTTTGCGTTCCCTAGATTATCGTTCGAGAAAGAAAAGCTTATCCCAAAATTTCACTAGATACGAAACTTGCAGTGTATGTTATGAGCAAAATGATTGTATCACAGGTTCCCAGAGGCTACTGTACTGTAATTTCTGTCCGTTTCGGACAGAAAAATACAAAATTGTGGAATTTCTTACAGATACGACCGACCGAATTTGCAAGTAAAGTTGGGTACACGGCTTACTAATGCTAACGGTTCAGATGATATAAAAATCTCAACTTTTTGGTCGTTAAGTCGGGGGGACGAGGCTGTGGATCATGAAATGCCCGTTTAAGAAATAGCATTCCTTCACCTAAGAAAAAAAACAGGCTCCCTTCTTGGCTAGCACAGTACCAAATATTAATCAATTCTCCAGTCTGTAACAGAGACTAACCACATTGCACTTTAATGTCGAAAGCAAACAACATAAGCAGAATCAGGACTGAAATGGATTGCCCATTCTGCTGCAGTAAATGGCCCAATTAACCCAGCGCAAATGACATCTACAGTCCTCTGAGTCCCCGCTTCATTCCAAAAATGTCAAAAACAAAATAGAATGCCTGCCATAAATGACAGTGTGTCAAAACACCACAGATTCTAGCAGCTACCAACATGCTTACAATCAAGCCAGTGGTTCCTAGGATGGGCTCCGTAAGCTTTCCACATTGTAATCTGAACAGTGTTTACCTAACACATAACTAGATACCTGTTTTATGTAAGCCTCCAGACTATTTTCTATATCGAGTTAATTATATGGTGCAACACTTGCATGATCAATCATCCTACCACCATTAGCGACATGGAGAAGGCACAATCTCGAAACACTCTAACTTGACGAGAACTCCTCAAATGATGCAACACACACGTTTTCAAATTAAACTTAAAGGTGCAATGAGAGATTTTGAGGCACCCAAATATTGTGTCATAATAGTACTTGCATATAGATTAGACACAAAATTTCTTACCTTGTATTAGGCTATACAGAAATATCTTAAAAGAGAGAAAAAAGTGATTTTGATCTGCTTATATTTCAATATAAAACATTGGCTGAATTTCATATTTGCTCCTATATGAAATTAGAAATTTCACAATTTTTGTACCGAAGAAACATTTCTCAGCTTAATCCTTTCAGATAGGGATCTTTTTCATGGAAAGCTTTACAATACCATCAGGGCAAAAATCAGTACTTTCATTTTTTAAAGACACCTGATATGTGAAATCTCTCATTGCACCTTTAACAAGCAAGGATGTTTGATCTACTTTCAATGTATTACTTTGACAAATTCCAAACACATCATTACCTCTTTGTTTATAACTTATGTTATTTTAAGAGCTAGTCATGATTCTTCCTGTCATTGCCGACTGCTACATTTGAAGTATTTACAACAATGCATGGCTAGAGGTTATCGGTCATACACACATTCTTTTAGTCAATCTGGATTCTATGTGTGTAAATTGTTATGCTTTATTATAATAAATCAGGGAATGATGGTAGTTTTGTTGTGCTCTTCATTGATATAGTAGAGATCATGAATGCACCGATTTGAAAAAAATGGCACTACGATGGGATAAATTACAGTATGGCCATTTAGTGGGGCTGGTACATTTTGTGACCCCACTTTATCTGCTCCCAGTTGAATTCAGCAGCCTTGACGGAATAAAGTACAGTATTCCCTGCACTTTATTCCGTCAAGGCTGCTGAATTCAACTGGGAGCAGACAAAGTGGGGTCACAAAATGTACCAACCCCATTTAGTGACCCTGGTTCATTCAGCAGACTTTTTACAGAATTCTGCATGGTCACTAAATTCATCAGGGTCACTAGTGACCCAGGGTCACTAAATAGCCATACCCAACAAATTAATTCTTGTAATGATGATTCTTCTGCATTTTCATAACATAGACACTCCTGCAGGGCTGGAAAAATGCCAAATTTCCCAGGAACAAAATCAAAATTTCCCTCAAAGATCGCAAAGTTTCCCTTCAATTCTATGTATTTCTTTATTTACCTGACAAAAATTTCCCGGGAACCAGGTCCCCAGTTCCCGCACTTTTTCCAGGCTTGCACTCCTGACTTACAGATTCCCCAAGCTGCTGCACTATTAGCAGGGTTTTATGACATCATATGAGGGGGCCCACTACTCTCAAGTGTGCCTGCATGTTACATCCCACTTAAATCAGCAGAAATGACCTCAGAATCTGAATTAGCTAGAGCACCACTGACTTTAGCATTTATACTCATTTGTTTTCTGACCTCTTGTTGAAGCAATAGGCCATCATAATTTTCATCATGGAACCCTCTTACAGAATACAATTCTGTTGGTCATATTTCACCTGACCTTTGACCTCTCATTACAAGTTAACCTGACCTTGCATATATTTCAAACAATTGATGTTTTTGACCAAGACGAATAATTTTAGCCTATTTTTAATGAATTTGTAGCATTTGGATAACTTGTCTGTATAGTCGATTTTGTGACCTTGACCTCCAATACCACATTACCCCGTATCTTCTTAACAAGACAATTTGAATACACATGACAAATGACTTTTTGTTCCTTGATGCAAGACGAAGGATTTGAGATGTATTTGGACGTAATGGGAGCATTTTAAATTTATTTTCACCTGAATACCCTCCCCATATGATGGGGAATTCTGAATCTTGACCCTATATACTAACACCATATCCAAACCATCAAACTTGCTCTATCTTTTCAGCTGAATAAACTCTGGGCTGTGGCCTTCTGGTAGTCAACCTTAAAGAGACACAAGCAGATTTCTGGAAAGTGTGCCCCCACTTTTTTTGTCAAAACTGGGATTTTTGCATATTTAGAATACTTACCAAGGGGTAGGACACGACCCTGGGTAATTTGGGCAATGGGGATTTCAAAATAGTAATTTGGGGAACTGCTACGTGCAGTTACTATGGCAGTCTCTGTTGCAGTTACATTACAAAATCTCCTCTTAAAGCTTAGTTCAATACATCTTAGTAATATCATGATAATTTTGGAATAAATTATTGACTTCAAAATCCGCCGGGCTTAGTGGATTAACCCCACTGCAAAATAGTGTCATTTCCAATAACGGTCATTTAGATTTAAATATTTGTGACCAGGCCTAGACTTTAGTCAAGTCTGTGTGTAACTGTTCGATAGGCGTAAGAGGGCCCTCCTACCCTCACCTGAAATGATTAAGACCAAATCAGTGTCCTTATAGGTAAAAAGAACAATTTTATAATTAATGTCGCCGGCGACATTAATTCAGCAGACGACGGAAATGCCGTTTAACGCAAGAAAATGCAAGCCGTATGCATGTTTCCCACGGCATGTACACTGTTTGACCGGTCTGTGACCTTTGTGGTTTTAATATCAATGAGTACGAGTTTATGATATTCATGTGATATACACATTTGTTGATTAAGTTATGAAAAACTTAAAAGTTAGCCTACAAATTACCTGGATGTCTTTAAACTCTTATTAACATCCCTAGCTGATTTTGAGTATGTTATTTTTATGTGTAAAATGTATCTCTATTCTTCTAATTGTCTAGACTATCATTTGAGATCAAATTGAAGAAATTTCATATTTTGTGAAAATGTGCCAGTGCCGCTTTAAGTCTTTGAAAAAGACTAGCACTCAGGTTATGCCGGATGTTGATGCCGTTTTTAATTCGCTGTTGCTGTTAGGTTGGCATGTCCTATCCTCTGATTACTTACCAATGTATTAAATCACACATAAAGTGAATAAGCTGGAAAGGCCATCTTTATGTAATAAAAAGAAGATTTAGTATTTTCTATCATACATGACAAGATCAAAGAATGCTTCTCTATGGAGGTGTATTAAGGACAGCAGACAGATTCAAAATGTAGTTTTTGGTTTCCTTTTCTGCTTGTTTGTCCAATAAACCTTCGAAACGTTCTCGGTAGGTGTCCTACAACCTATCAAGTGCAAATTTAGAGAAATTTGTATTCTCAGAAATGTATTTTTGTGGGTTTTGATGGTTCAAAACATGATTTTATTTAAATTTTCCTATTTGATCTGTAACTCAACATGCCTAAATTTGGCAACAGCCAACGATTTAAATGTTGAATTCCCGGTCTGAAATAGCTACAGGATCCATATGCTACTGTACAACAATTTGAGAATTTGGAGGAAAATTGAGCTCAACTCACATCAATTTAACACTAGTGTCCCATGAATCCATACAGAGAGCCAATTCTACCTGCCAATATACCCATGATAAAGCCCCTGGATGAGCTCCTGCCAGACTCAATTGGGGAATGACAGAATTAAATAACTCCCGTGGAATAATTTTCATCACCAAGCAAACAATTTGATACCCAGTTTAATAATGACAGCACACCAACCAAACACTCACTGATGCAAGACATTCCGTAGAACAATAATTCAAATTGAACATTTCTGGCAACTACATTCTTTAGCTTTACATAACATTCCAGCATGTTGATCTCAATTAATTTGACGATATGATGATATTACCGATGCAAAATATGAAATAAACCGAATAATAACAAGCCTGCTCATTAGTATAATCATGGCTAACCACGACTGACTGACTTCATTTTATGCCTAAATAGACGAAATGCGATGAGCCGTGGGGGCAGGTTATATGAGGTGCAGTATTATTATAGCATGTGCACTTTTAACATATGACTACAAAAAGTTTTTTCAAATAATTCCATATTTTTGCATTTCACATTGTAAAACATGTAATTCTGGTAGTTATGAGTCATTTTTTAATTAACCAAAGTCATTAATTTTAAATGAAATATTTTAAAATCAAAATAACAATCTAATATATCCTATAAGAAAAGTCTGGGAATCAGTCTTTCTAGAGTCAATTCTGTTAGTATCCGAGAGTAATTCCAAAAATTCCTCTAAAGAACCACCATCAGATCTCTTATAAAAGCCCTAATTTTGCACTCTTTAATTTCACAAACATTCACAAAAAGAAAATATTCAGAGTGGTTTTTAAATTAATAACTATGTACTAACATCACTTAAATTGACAGTGAATTTTTTTGCATGTAATAAAATTCATTGATGTTCGTTTATCTAGCAAATAGCATCTAACTAAAATAAAGAATTGCAAAATATGCACTTTAAACATTATGAAGCTAGACTATGAAGTGTTAAAAGACTGCAATATGACCGCCACTAACCCAAGCAGACATAATGCTTTATAGTATTGGGCAATGACTGCATATATATGCACTCTTTAAAAATTCTATTCTGAGGCAAGAAATTTTTTATGATTTCTACAGGAGGTTTTGCTTATAAAAAAATGTACTGTGAGCTGACGCTATTTGATTTTAAGCTGCAAACATTTCGGTCACAAAATTTTGAAATCGCTAAAATTCAGTTTTGTAAAATAATAGTGTGTTGCAAATTTTCAAACACATTCATGAGTAAAAATAGCTTGCCTTGCAGTACACATGGATGCCATAAATACACAGAGTGTCGGTCCGCCTCGCTATAAAAGTCACTCATGTCGAAATGATACCTCCTCAACCGGGAGTGGGAAATGAAATGACGCTTACGTTTTGCTCTATTGATTTATACCACTCTGTCATGTATGTATACAGTGTCTTTAAAAAAAAACAATGCTTCAGATGATTGGGTGATGAAAATTTCATCAATTTTTGTCTTAAAATGTATGTATTGTAATGGATTAAGTGTACCTGCCACTATCTAGCTCTTTGCCATAGTTTGATGCAATTTAAGGGGTTACTGTAGAAACTTATGGAGCATAGCAGGATCCTATGGGAATTTCTTTAAAGAATTCAAAAATCATATCAATATTAAATTCTGAATTATTTCCCCCAAACCTAAGAATTTATAATTTTTTGCTTGATTTTGGCCATCATTTTATGCCGATAGAAAAATTGATGCACTTTCTGAGTTCCTTGATAAATTTCCTGAAAATGTCATTCCATATCTCCAACTCAGAAACATTAACAGTTACTTAGAAAAATTAAGAAAACAACAGAGACAGGTCAAAATTGTGACTTTAAAGTCAGGCTCCATAATGTTAAGTGGGCAATTCTACAGTCAAGAGCTTTCTCTAATTGTAAATTGGCATCACAAGACTTAAAAAGAAAAGAGAGGGGATATTTTTTACACATAAAAAGGCCAATTTAAAGGTGTATTTATGATTATAGCAGCTTGGTGTTTATTCATGGTTCAATCAGGGATGGGCATATCATTAATTTCCTGAAAATTGATCCAGCCCTTGCCCCAGTGGCCAACTGCTTGCACGCGACGCTAACATTTTATGTGGGAATCATCCATCCAAACAAAAGGCTACAGAAGGAGTTAAATGGGTATATTCCCCTACCAAAAATGTGGTTATGTTTTTTATGCTGAAATAACATCACCTAAGTCCATAAATGTAAAAAAGAAAACATTTTTTTACATTTCCAGATTTTTTTATTATGGCCAAATTTCTGGAATTCTGGAAATTTCTGGGGAGTCTTGATCCATGTTCAATAGATCATATAGAAAATTGTACCGTACCTAGTAACCTAAATTGCAGTATAATCCAAAATGTGTTTTGGTGTGCATGCTTTTTTTTTTATCAAAGGTGTGGTAATTTTCTGTCCCTTTAAACACAGAAATGATAAATAATGACATTGTTGCAGAGAGGATTTTATCTACTTGCAGATTAAAGCACACAGACTAATAAGGCCATGCCCACATCAGGATAATATAAACAATCTGACATTTTAGTTAAGCTGGGAAGGATGTAGATAAACAACATTCCTCTTAATCACCTTGCTAAATAGCAGTGTGATATCACCAGTGATTATTGAAGTAGGAGTTTCTTTTGGACATATACTATATCATGAGATAAGAAGTTGATGAGTCGCGGCCACAATGCATACTTTGGTATAATAACATGCACGCACATGTGTGAGTATGTGTTGTAGAGTGTTTACAGTACACTGCCTTAGTCTTGTTATATGGCCTCAAGTTTTCTGATTAAATTTTAAAATATTATTTTCCTCAATTTTATTGAGAAAAGATTCCCACGGGAAAATACTTTGTTTACTATAAAAGAGAGAAAGGGAATATCCTAGAGTTGTTTTGCCCAAAATGCACTGTTCGATTGACCACAAGGAACAAGAAAGGGGAAGTCCCCAAGAATGTTAAACTTTGTGAGTAACTGACGTCAAATTGTTTATGTTTGAGGAACGACATTGCATGACCTGGGGGATTCCCCATAAAGTGATATATGTGAAATGATGTTAATGATTATTGTTAAGAATAGGGGAAATCTAGCTTTATGAAGTCATATAATGGAGATTGAGAGGACTCTCTGCCAGCATCCACTAGTAACAGTAGCTAGAAGATAGTAGTTTTACTCTGCATTAAGGAGCGGACATTGTAAAGTACCCTGTGCCAGGAGATATAATTCCATGTGAGCAGGTTGACTGTGTACATTATTTCTAAGGTCGTCTTGAAGCCGAAAGTGCTGGGAATCAAAATAGGATTCCAAATTGTGCAAAGATAGAAATCGTGGTGATTAGCTTGGACTGGTATACTGTGGAATATTAATGTTGTCGAGGGACTTATTCAATCTTGGCGTCTTGAACTGCTGGACAAAAGTTTTCTTCAAGACTGAGAAGATCCAATGGAATATTACCCGACGATTTATAAGCGTGACTTGCCTGCTGTCCATTTTTGGAGCCTCACTGAGGACATATCATTGTTGCCTGCAACGCATCTTTGAACTTAAGTATCAGTGTATATAAATGGTGTGTAATTGTTAATTTTGAGTTATGTATTGTGTTTGGATATACCAAATTCTTAACCAATACAAATCATTAAATCTGTTCTATTATATAAAATTCAGATCACTTGTGGCCCAAGGCTCATTCATTTGTTTTTTGCAAGGTATTTCCTGACCTAAGAACGTCCTACGAGACTTCCTAACAGAATTGGGGCTCGTCCCTTGTAATTGAATTAATAAATTTTTGGCCTTATTTTCAAAATTTTACACCCAAAAGTGTTATAATATTGTAAACATTGTCCACATTTGCCATAACAAAAATGTTGTGTGGATTCCTGTACTACCATTGTATGTTGGTTTCAAGTTTTATATTGTGTTGTAATACAATCACAATGGAGTTTGAGATCCAGAATGGTTCAATAGGGCAACAACTTGGGAAAGTTTTGATGATCTGCGAGCCGGAGTTAATGACACTATCTAATCAATTTAGGACTTGAGGCAAACATGCTATGAGAAAGCAAGGCATCAAAAATGTTTGGATTGGAAAAGTTTAGTCCATGAAGATGTTGGGATGATTCTTAGTGTGGATAGATTCAGCAGTTCAGGCATAGGGTACAATGATGCAGGAAATTACAAGATATGGAAATGGCCATGGAAAAGGAAAATTGCAAATTGAATGGAAAAAGAGAAAAATTTGCAGAGCAATGCAAAAAGAAATTCCAACAAAAGAAATGGAACGCAACACAAGAAAAGGAATTGCAAATGCAAAATGAAATAGACAAAAAGAGATGGATTCACATTGAAAAGAAAAGGAATTGTAAAAGGAAGATTACAGACTGAGATGAAACAAAAAGAGCTTGAAGCTCACTTAGAGTAGAAAAATTTAACCAACAGGCAGCTTCATAGACCCTCGTCCATAATCGGTTTTGCGAATGCGGCGAAAAATATTTGCCTGGTTCCAAAATTTCAGGAACAAACGAGACAAATACCTTCTTCACTTTGAGAAAATTGCCAATAGCTTGAATGGCCCAAAGGAGTCTTGTGACCCTTGTTGCTACAGTCAGACTGGTTTCATTGGTAAAGCCCCGAAAAATATATTCGGCCATGTATTAGACAGATGTAGGGATTATTACGATGTTTTAAGCAGGCAGTGCTCAAAGCATATGAATTGGTGCCCGAGGCCTATAGACAAAAATTCAGGTCTTGTCAGAAAAAGGATGACCAGACCCACGTTGAATTTGCCTGCGTAAAGGAACAAATGTTTGATCGCTGGCTTCTCTCAAAAGAAGTCGGGCAAAATTTTGGTCAACTTAGGGAGTTGATGTTAGTTGAAGAATTCAGTGTCTACATCCAGATATCAAAACACATCTGGATGAAAACAAAATTGACAGTTTGCGTGAAGCAGCCGTGAAGGCCGACGACTATGCTTTGACTCACAAATTAAGTCATACTAGTAGGCCTAGCCAAGAATTTACTCACAGCTGTTTGAGAGTCTCATTTATTATGACAAAACGAGAATAAAACAAAAAATATCAACAGCGACACACTTTTGACAACTGATTTGGAGTATTTATACCAGTATCTACATCCTGTGTAAATTTGATGAAATTTCAATGCGGGCAAATATGATTTTTCATAAAAAGCTAGTTTACACGTCTTGCTATGGGAAATAGGCATATAGAGGGCGCTATAACATACAAATTATGACCTTTGTAGGCCTATATGGCAAGATTCCCGCAATGGATTTTTCTGGTTTTTGAGGTGGTAATAGCTCTTGCATGTCCCTACTGATATCAGTTGTCAAAATTGTGTCGCCATTGTTTAAAATTGCTCTAAAAATAAAAGAGATAATTTGCATGGGGTCAAACAGCTGTGTACTAGGTACAACAAGTACAACAATAAGTCGGGTTCAAACAAAGCGTCTCATGGTAGCACTCAGGAGGGGAAATCCCAGTCAGGTTCCCATGAAAAGGGGAGTAAAGAAAGTAATGGTGCTAATCAAAAGCATGGGATGGGACCAAAATCACAGTTCACATGCAATCACTGTAAGAAGCCAGGACATACAAGGTCACGGTGTTGGGAGATACATGGTTATCCACCCAAAAAGGAGGGAGCCAAAAGTGAGTCCAAACCAATAGCTTGTGCAGTTACTTTGAGGTCAAAAGTTCATTCTTCTGTTCAAAAACAAGAAATCCCACAAAAGGGAATTGACACAGAAAACGTAAGGGATGACTTTAAGCCTTTTGTTTTGGAGGGATTTGTGTCACTTTCAGGTGATAGTTTAGATCCAAAACCCATTAGAATCATGCGGGACACATGCTGCGCACAGTCCATGATATTGGA
>JAMKCH010029467.1:0-28745 GCA_023653785.1 Ophioderma brevispina
TTTGTACGTTAGACGCACAACCACCAACTTGCTGACAACACCATTAGGATCCAAGGAGTCTTTTTGAATTCATTGAATGACCGTCTTAAACAGTCCCCCTCCTTACTACTTTTAAAGGCATTCTCAAAAACATCTCATTGAGATTTTTTATTCTGCAACTGATTTGGGTAACTTATTCATTATATATGTAACTTTTTTTTTTCTCTGTATGTGTTTTGTTCAATCTATTAATTGTAATTTTTGGTCCGCAACACCCGTATTTCCCCGTGTGTTTCGTAATTTATGATTGTATGTTTTATACCTTATCAAATAAGTTTTCATACTCATGTTGTTTATGTGTAACTTTGCATGGGTGCCACTATTACCCGCCCTGCGTTTTAAGTGGCATCCACTTCTCGTGGCACTTATTTGCATATTGGGAATATTATTTATTTCTAAATCATTTTTTTTATGTTCATATTTTATATTTGTTACCATTTTATATTTACTGTACATGTGCAATGGAAGATGGAAATAAACTGAAAACCTGAAACGAGCGGGTCATGGACCTTGGATTTTTACACTTACAAAAATCATTGTTTTTATAAGTATTTGTTGTTTGTACTCGTTATTCATAAGTTATGGTGGCGTAATATCGTTTTCAACTGATCATTTATAATGGCGCTATATCATTTTCATTAACTTAATACCAGGTTTTTCAGAAGCCGATACCGTAATCATACTTCAAGTATAGTAAAGACATTTGGGAAAAATCATCACTGCATGTAAAAGGTGTAAATAATAATTCAGCAAATTATATTTCCTTAAGTATATTTTGTCCACCCGAATTCCCCATCAATCTGCTCACTGGCGTCCGTTTTCATTTCTGAATTCACTTCTGATTGCCGAACAATAAGAACAAATAGATGACGCCCTCTTTCAATTCATCGTCAATTGTTTTCAGCAAGGGCTTATTTTTGGGTTTCTTTAAGATTTGGCTGCTTGCTTCCCGCTAGAAGCGCCACAGATACCCCGGGACAATCCAAGCAAATAAGTGGCAAATGGGTGTTGAGGTTACTCTTTAAATAAAAAAAGACATTAACTGTAAACCAGAGAGCTGGCCCTCGAGGGAAGGTTATCATGTATTTTTTCATCTAAAACATTATATCTAAAACTAAATGATATTAAAACTTAAAAACCAATATCACATATTTCTTTATAAAACGCTATTAAAGGTGCTTGTTTCCGATGGACGTGTAGCGTGTTCTCTACCTGATATGACAGCCTGGTACCTTTTGCAATACGGCTCTCACCAGCAGATTTAAAAATAGTTTGCCATATCTAACAAAACTCAAGGATCTTAAAACTTAAACCAACATAAGCATATTTTCTTATAAACGCTTAAAGGTCTTGCTTTTCCGATTGATGTGTATCGTGTTCTCTACCTGATTGACAGCCGGTACTTTGCATACGCATACTCTCATCACCACAGGATTAAAAATAGTTTGCCATATCTTACAGTCATTAGTTTCAGGATTAACCGAACTCATGAAACCTGGTCAAGGTCATCCAAGGATCATTCTAATGCTCGATTTTTACGAAACTAGTCTAAAATGTTGTTTGTCATATCCTATAAAACCAAAATGCATTATTTGCTCTCATTGACATTTTAAGTTATGTAACTTAGATGTAAGCGTTTATTGCCCCCCTATAGACCCCTGTAGACCATTGTTACATTTTAAAACCTCTATTTACATGACCAAATGGTGAACTGAGGGCAAGAATTAATATTCCTGGTCCTTTGTGGCTATATGAATAATTTGGGACCATTTTGAAAACATCAGAGCATTCGGACAATGTACACCAGGATGCATTGAACCTTATTGCCCGATAACTATTAAACTATACCCCACAGAATAGGCAACCTATACTTTTTTAAATCCTTCGAACAAGCTATTTGGTATAGCTCACAATCATCACCTACTTTATATTTCCACGCCTGTACAACCTGGCCTCCCTCAAGCACATAATGTTCCCCGCTGCTTAACGTCAGACTTTTGATATGTTATTCTCCTCAATTCTAAGTATAACATCCAACAAAATTGTTTCTGTTGGAATTATGTTAAGGTCAAAGCATTATTTTCTTTAAAATTTCGTGCACTATATGCGGGCAATCCGAGCCATTCGGAAAATGTTACCCCAGGCATGCCATTGAACCTTCATTGCACTATAACTATTACTATAACCCACAGATAGGGCCAAACGATACTGTTTTCAATCCTTAGGACATAGCCAGTTGGTATAGATCACAAGTTGGTATAGAAGCCACATATTCCCCGGTGCTTTACTACTCATACTTTGATATTTATTCTCTCTATCTCTCTCAATTCTAAGTATAACAACCACCAAATTGTTTCTGTTTGAATTATGTTAAGGTCAAACCATTATTTTCTTTAATTTCTTGCACTATCTGCGGGGCAGCAAAGAATTATTAATTTTGACTTTTTATTACATGTATGTTTATGTAATTATCTTATGACCCTTCCTATCTGGTGTGAGTAAAAAATTTGCCGGTGAAGGGGATCAAATGAGGCTGAGTCCTCAATATATTGCTGCGGCCAATACCGGGTTATGCCGAAACGCCGGGTCTTTCGGCCATGAAAACCTACCGTACTGCAGGGGTATCTGCCGAAACGCCCGGTCTTTCGGCATTCTACCTCATGCCGAAAATCGGGCTACGTCATACCCCTTGCCGAACCGCAAGGGTTACTTGCCGAAACAATGGTAATCCCAGTAGTCGGCACAGAGAGATCCTAGCGTGCGGTTGTTAGATGTAACGAAGTTTCTATGTCACTTTGGCTGTACGGACCACAAGATACACGAAAATAATGTTCCGTGGACTCCAGCTCGTACGACAGGCTAAGATTAAGCTTTAAACTAATAATTTTAGGGCCCGTTCACTATTTACAAGGGAGGGGGCCGGAGAAATGAAAGATGTGTTTGGACAATTGCATAACCACCTGTTAAATTATATAAGGCCCTATTGTGTCTTAAACTCCACAACCCCATTCCCCCCCCCCCCCCCACAACCCCCAAAAAAAAAAACCAAATTATAGGTAGATCCATATGATTTATGCCTCTGCAGATACATGTAGGTGCTTGGTTTACTGAATAACAAATTTAAAACCATGTCACCCCCTCCCCATTAGAAAAATAAAATCACATTCACCCCTATTTGTCAAGTAGAACATCACATAGGTCTAATCCAATGTTTGTACTCACCAGACCCCTAATAACCGCACCCTGCTAAATCCTAACCCTATTTTCAATTCCATCTTCAATTGTTTCGCAGAGGCTATTTTGGTTTCTGGAAGAATTTGGCTGCTGCTTGCCGCAAGAAAGACAGATACCCCGGGACAGATACCAACAAAATAAGTGGCAAATTGGGTGTGATTACTCTAAAAAATAAAAAAAAGACATTACCTGAAACAAAGAGCTGGGTCCCCTCGAGGGAAGGTGAGCATGTCTTTTTTCATCTAACATGTATATATCCAAACTAAATGATATTAAACTTTTTTTAAATATTAAATTTAGTACCATATAATTTGATATAATTTAACATTTGTTCCAATTTTAGTGTATCGTGTTCTCTACCTGATATGACATCCGGTACTTGCATACGCTCAACATCACCACAGGATTAAAAATAGTGTTTGGCCAATCTAACAAACTAAATGATATTAAAACTTACCAATTAACATATTTCTTTATAACACGCTATAGGAGCTTTTTCCGATTGATGTGTATCTTGTTCTCGTCCTCTACCTGATATGACAGCCTTGTTACTTGCATACGCTCATCACCATCGGAATTAAAATATTGTTTGCCATATCTATCTTCTTAGTTTCAGATTAACAGACTCATAACGGTTCATGGTCATCCAAGGAAATTTTAAGTGGCTCGATTGTTACGAAACTAGTCTCAAAATGTTTTGTTTGTCCTTCCTATAACGAAAATTGCATTATTTTGCTCTGCATTGGACATTCTAGTATTAACTTTAGATGGTAAGCGTTATTGACGTACCCAAAGACAGTAGACCATTGTTACATTTTAACCTCAATAATTACATGACCAAATGGTGCAATGAGGGCAAGATTATATTTCCTTGTCATTTGTGCTATATGAAGAATTTTGGGACCATTTTGAAAACATCAGAGCATTCGGACAAGTTACACAACCAGATCCATTGAACCTATTATTGCCCTATAACTATTACACTATAACCCACAGATCGGGCAACTAGAACTTTTTTAATCCTTCGAACATACAGTTGGTAAGTACAATCATACCTACTTTATATTTCCACCCCTGTACAAACCTGGCCTCCCTGCAAGCCATAATGTTCCCCGCTGTCTAACTCCTAGACTTTTGATATGTTATTCTTCTCTTCATTCTAAGGATAACACCACCAAAATTGTTTCTTTGGAATTATGTTAGGTCAAAACCATTATTTTTCTTTAAATTTCTTGCACTATATGCGGGCAATTCAGAGCATTCGGAAAATGTTACCTTACCCAGGATGCATTGAACCATTCATTGGCACTATAACTATTAACATATAACCCACGATATGGCAAACTATACTTTTTATCCTTAGGACATAGCCAGTGGTATAGATCACAAAGTTGGGTATGACGGCACATATGTTCGCCCGCCGTTGCTTAATACTTCTAGACTTTTTGATATGTTATTCTCATCTCATTCTAATTATACACACCAACCAAAATTGTTCCTGTTGGAATTATTTAGGTCAAACCATTATTTTCTTAAATTTTCTTTCACTTTGCGGGCAATCAAACATATTAATTTTGACTTGTTTATTTTTTTTATTTTTTGTGTTTTTAGTAATTTTGTATTACGTTAAACTACAAAAACAATTCTGTCTGCCCGGTGAAGGGGAATCAAAGAGGCTAGTCTCATATATTGCTGCGCCTAATCCCGGTTTATTCCGAAACGCCCGGTCGTTCGGCAGATGACCTACCGTACTGCAGGGGTATCTGCCGAAACGGTCCCGGTCTTTCGGCATTACTCATGCCGAAAGATGCGGGCTACGGATCATTCCCACCATACCCACCCCCTGCCTAACCGCAGGGTTACTTGCGAAACAATGGGTTATCCCAGTTCGGCACACAAGCGATCCTAGCGTGGCGTTTGTTAAATGTAACTAATTCTTATGTCAATGGGCTGTAGCGACAACACGATGACACGAAATAAGTGTTCAGTTCATTGGACTCGAGCTCGTACGACAGGCTAAATTGCTTAAACTAATAGTTTTAGGGCCGTTCATTATTTACAAGGGGAGGGGTCCGGAGAAATTGAAAGATTTGTGGTTTGGGAAATTGCATAACCGACCATTGTTAAATTATTAGGCCCTATTGCATAGAACTCCACCCATCCCCACACCACAATTATAGGTATATCATATGATTTAGGCCTACTGCTGATATGCTGATATGTCTTTGTTTACTGAATATAACAATTTAAACATGACCCCCCCCCCCCTCCCCATTAGAAAAAATAAAATCACATAACCCCCTATTTTGTCAGTAAAAACACATATGTCTAATCCCAATGTTTGTAGCCGAGCTCACCAGCCCGAATAACCAACCCTGACCTAAATCCTAACCCTATTAAATCTTAACCCTACGTCCTATAGGCCCTATAACCCCAACCTAACCACCCTTTTTGCAACGGCCATTTCACTCCATCATAATGGAACCTTTACAAGGGGATCCATGTATATAATCATGCAGATAACGTATACAATTGTTTCCCGAATTCGGCCTACCTTGGTAAACGAACGCGGCAATTCTTCTTCATTGGGTCCGAGTGGGTGCTTTTGGGATTACAAGATCGTATCTACTTCTACTATTACATACACGATGGGTCCTCAATGCCAAAGTCTATTTTTAATGATTTTCATGTAGATTGTCCATAAAATCACGAAAAATGCGTAAACACGGTGCTCATCACATTCAACAAGCACGTTTATTTTCCACTTCCCTTCTCCTCTGCCGATTGCCCCGGTACTTCGGCATTCTGAGAGGAGGAAACTTCGTGCATCCGGGTGTTTCGGCACACATTATGCACATTAATTCTATTTACAGTATTATCAGCCTGTATGCCCTTATCACAATCCACGTTGATTTTTGGTTGTTTTTGTTTATTTTTTATAAGACCCCAAAATATACTTTTTAGAAAGTATGTATTTTCGATGCAAATGGTATACCTTTAATAAAAGGTAGTATTAAAGGGGGGTAAGCCCATTTAGGATATTAAGGTTTTCATCTTGATAATTGGCCTCACTCCAAAACCCCATCTCAAGTTTCGTCGCGCCGATATTTCAATCCGTTTTGATGCGAGAGCTAAAAAACGTGATTTTGGTAAGCCCCATAGATACTTGTGTAAAAATTATAATGGGTCAACCAAAAGGGTGCAACGTTTCGCTTCATAACTGTCCAAACCAAAACATCTTTGGCTCTCGATTTCACAGGGTAAATGATACAAATAATAGCTTTTTTTTTTTCCTGATACCAAAATGTAGACCCCTTCCGGTAAAATCTGGGCTTCTGGGGACGAGGCTATAACGATCGGGCTCATGGACTTTAATTTTAACCGTAATAAAATCAATATGTTTTTTATAATATTTTGTTTGTTGTACTCGTTACATAAATTTATGGTGGCGGAATATATCAAATCGTTTTCCAACTGGTCATTTATAATGGCGCTAAATCATTTCAATTAACTAATACCAGGTTTTCAGAAGTCAGAGGATACTCGTCAACATACGTCAAGTAATAGTAAAGACATTTGGAACATATATCATGCATTAAAAGGTTTAGAGTATAGATTCCAGCAAAATTATATTTCAATTAAGTATCTTGTCCACCTAGTTCCACGTCGTTCATGTGTTGTCATCTCGCTCACTGGCATCCTTTTTCTCTTCTGAATCAACAATTCTGATGCTTGAACAATAAATAAAAGAGAATGACGGCTCTTTCATTCCAATCTTCAATTGTTGCAGGCAAGGTTTATTTTTTGGTTTCTGGAAGAATTTGGCTGCTGCTTGCCGCAAGAATGGGCACAGATACCAAGCAAATAAGTGGCAATGGTGTTGAGGTTACTCTGAAATAAAATAATACATAATATTAATGAAACATAGAGCTGGCCCTCGAGCAATGTATTTTTTCATCCAACATGTGATATAAACTCATATATTAAACTTAAACCAATACCCCGAATATAATAGCGTATTTCTTTATAAAACGCTAGTTAAAGGTGTTTGTTTTCCGATGGATGTGTATCGTGTTCTCTACCTGATATGACAGCCGGCCCTTGCATACCTTCAATCACCAGTTTCGTGGGAAACAAACGTGTCGGGTCAGGTCAATCAGGAGGTCCCGCCAACGTGCGTTATTTTTCCTTACATGAGAAGACAATAAATTGCTGTGGACCTCAATAGCTGGTCGAAACGCTCTGGAAAATGTGACCTGATTTTAAGTCCAAAATACCTGAATTACATTATAAATCATGTATTATTGTTGCGAATGTCAACTACATATCTTCCCCTCCAACAGGCGTGCTGGGCCCCATGTGGTTTTGTGTGGGTAAGCTTGGCTATAGTGGGCATAGGGTTTTATGTGGGGTATCCTATGGTGGCCCATGTTGGTTTGTAAATGGGTACCATGATTGGTTTAAGCCTCATGGGGCCCATGTGGATTGTAAATGGGGCATGGTTGGATGGATTCTGTGGGCTATTCCCTGATGGGCCCCCATGTAGGCAACCCCTTATTGGGTGTTTATTGGGTTAGCTTGTGTGTTGGTCCCATGTGGTATTAATCTGGGCTACCCATCATTGGTTTTACGCCAAGTTTAATGGTCAGTGGGGGCCCACCCTTGGGTTTTCACTGGGTTACATGGGCTTACGTGGGCATGGGAAGTAACATGGGCTTTCTAAATGGGGCCATTTTAAGTTTTGTTTCAAGATGGGGTAACTGATAGGCTTCTTACTTTACTTGGGGGCCTTTAAGGGTGGGTTTCCTAAATGGGCCATTGTAGGTTTTCCAATGGGTCAATGATGAAGTTTCTTTAATTGGGCTTTAAGTGGGTTTCCAAATGGGGCCATTGTAGGTTTGCAATTGGCCGCCTGAGTATATTTTACTCATAATGCCAAGGAGGGCATTCCATTCCAGTGCTGCCAACATTTGATCCAGTTGTTGGGTAAAATGTTTATTTTCATTCTTTTGTATCCAATAATTATCTAACTTTTTTAATAGTCAACTAAACTCATCCCTTCCTGTCGATATGGAAGTCCATAACGTACAATTTAATCATTAACATTCAATTCACAATCCTTAAATAATCTAATTTGATATGCCAATTTGTCAGTTATGTACAAGTGTCACTGGATAGAGCATTAGACTTTAGATCATGAGGTCCCCGTTCGAATCCAACCAGGTAAGTACACATATTTGTAACCATGTTAGTATGAATGCCAGTGATGCTAATTAATAAGGGGAATTAATTAAACATATCCAACTTTACTAAAACTCTTTTTTTTTCTTTTAATAAGCTATAATTAATCCGTTAATATCATGCATCAGTTCAGCTTGCCCCACTTAGGAACCATTATGAAATCCCGCCCGTCGACAAAAACAATGGGCCTCCCAGGGAAGTCCAATGAGGGCCCGAGTAGCCCACAAAGACCCACGTGGGCCCATGTCACATTGTTGAGGTCAGTTGGTCTAATCTGACGTGAAAGGGTGTTTGCGGGTTTAAAACAACGAATAAACGAAACGAATTTTAAGTTTGTGAAAAAGCGTGTCTCTGAAGTTATAGAATCCCACCAAATTTTAAAGCTCGCAATCATTAATTGAATTGTGTGCACAAAAGTCTGTGTAGGTTGTTCGCTGCCTCTACCTCGTTTTAAGAAAGCAAAGATCACGGAAAAATGTATACTAACCTTACATTTACTGGCATCACTGAATATGAAATCATGTGCTTATACATGGGCGGGGCCCATGTTTAAGCATATTGGATTTCAATTCATTGAGGCCAGTCATTTTAGTGTGACAAATAACTTTGGTGGGCCTGGCCGACTGACTTGCGGTTTGATGGTATAGCATGAAGAAATGAGATGAGAAGGCTACCACAAGACGACTTTTTTAATAATCCGATTTTAAATCTGTTTATATCCATGTCACAACACCGCAACAAAAGATGTATTCAAAAACCACCCACACCCTTTGATCATATCCCTCATGCCACACTCGATGACGGCGAGCAATCATCTGTAGAATATTTTTGAAAACTCTATGTCCGAATCACGTACAAGTGTAAAAGTATATTGCATATTACAACATGTTCCGCGGTCCTCCGGTGTGTATTTTTTTTTCGTTATAAAGAAGTTAATATACACATCATTATGTATGCTTTCAGCTCTGCCAATACTGCCAGTGTTGAAAGTAAGGATTAAGTTTGACTAAATTTTTTGGAAATTGACCTGGGGGGCGTCTTGGATTTTCGTGGGCACCCATGGCTTCGTTCCAGTGGTTCTGAAAGGTGACCTCTAACGGGAACAATTTTCAGTTAAATATACCCGGCCCCTAATTTGGAGTAACCAGCTTTGGTGCAATTATACTAGTTTTCAGTGAAAATCCATACCTAACCGTACCAGCAGTTATATACAAAACAATCCTACTGTGGCTTTTTTACAATATATTTTTCCACTAGTATTTATCCCAGTTTAGATTCTCTCTTTGTTGAAATTACACATAATATATGTATTACACAATCTTTACTTTATGCAAAATTTTTGATTAAGATTGTACAATTATTTTTTCACTGTATGCATTATTTCATAATTATTTAATCAATTGTGTTTTTGTGTAGGCCTATTCTATGATGAAACAAATAAAAATTGATTGAATCGTGAGTAATATGCAGTGGAATTATACCCCTTGCGGGGCCTGTTGCTCATACATGAAAAAAAGATACCATTTAACCCCTCGTCTACCGAAGGGGGGGGGTGGCTACGCACCCCCTTCATTTTTTTTCCCCGGCTTGCTAAACCCCCTTTTTGTTCCAAAATTATTATGTAAGTGTCAATTGACAATTTTTCCGCTCCTTTTCATCCAAAACAAACATCCACCGGGTTATAGGTAAGATACAGGTGATCCCAAAGTGATGGATTGGGGGTGGCCAACCCCCCCCCCCCTTCGAAGAGAAGTACCAACATGCAAACACAACACAGGACATCACAGACACTTGGTTTTGTACCATAGATATCGTGGTCCTCCTCTTTTTTCCATTTTAAACCAAAATGAGTACCACTGCCTACATTATTCACAAGACGTCATAAATGCGCATGTCAGCAAACTGCCAATTTTCCCATAGACCATCCACAGTGAAAAACTTTTCAGTTTTTCGCCAAAAAGGTTAGAACAATGAGATTTCATGCGGTTTTTTTACTCTACTGACTGGGAATGACTAGTTTTATAAATGATAGCAGTTTAGTAGAGCTATATTAAGGAGGTGTTTTGATTCGGCAAAATTGACGAAATAATCATTTCCAACCCTCTATTCAGTTATTTTGTACTTTCCTCACATATGCGTCACCATGGGTTGGTACTTATTTGGGTACCTTATGGAAAGAAGAACTCGTAAGCTATCCTTTGGTATCAAATTTAAGGAATCGGGTGTTCAGAAAAGAAATCACTGAGGTAGTAACCACCCCCCCCCGTAGGGTTTTGTTATCAAAAAAATGGCTCAAGGTAGACGAGGGTTAAAATAGCCAACAACAAAAAAATGACACATGTACTACTGCAAGAAAAAATACACACTTTAGGTTATTTTGCTGATATCTTTTAGGTTTAATTTTCCTATTTGTATCATTGAACCATCCACAATCACACACTGAATCTTAACCCCCAGGGGACTAGAACTTGATTATTGGACTGACTGACTACTGTTAAGTTTTTAATTAACATTACCAAATATGAAGAAGGTGCAAGTTATCCCACCACTCTCGCAAACTCGATCAGCACCAATACCGACATTACTGGGAAATGAAAACATCTATATTATATATTATCCAATATTCTATAATATACAACAATACGAATGTAAACCATGAATTGTTTATTCTGACGTCATAAGAGGCATGCTGGAAGGAACCCGTTTGGTATCGATGGAAATAGATGGACCATATCTATCCATTGGTATTACACCAATTACCTTCCCAATTCTGACGGTTTGGTGCTTGGTTTTTGATCTTAAGGGAAATTTAAACATAGGCTCTATACAAGTGCAATATACGTTAAGTGCATTCACAAGCTAATTTCAATTTAGGAATGGTTACATAAGTCGTATGTGAATTGGTTGCCGATCCACACGCTCGTCTCGCAGGTTTTCTCCGAGAACTTCCTCCTGCAGCTCCGAAATCGGACTTCTTCCCATAAAGCCTTCCATATCGTTCTGGATTTACTTGTTGTGCTTTAGCAGCCTAAGGCGCTCCACGCGCGCCGCCCTTAGCACTTCGGTGGATTTGTCGCGCGGTTATTACTTTCTTTAATTGCTATGGTGCTCCACCATTATTTGCACCATTGTTTTTATCCACTTCGAGCAATTTTAAATTTGACTCCTGTACACGAATATGACACCTTTTATGATTTTTGCTGTTTTTTAACCTGTAAAGACTTTAGGTTGTAGAGACCGAAACTCTACCTTTTTTGATTTCCTAATGCGTAGACCAACTTCGTGGTATACATTTCAACATCTTCCTTCTTATCGTGTCCAAACATCACTGTGGTTCTGAAATATGATCCAGCCAAGAGATGGGTACAACGTTGCTGCTACTGAATTCCGCAAGGTCCTTGTTTGTTCCCCGGGTTTGGGCACTGTTGCCTGGCAGTGTGCAGACCAAGAGGTGTTCCATTGTCTGTGGAGCCTGTTCCACAACCACAGGTCGTGTCCTGATCGCTTCCAGGTAAGCCCCACTTCTGCAGGAAACCTAGACCGGCCATTTCTGGTTCTCAAGCGTGAGGCATCGCCATTCAACCAATGAGGAGTCAGCTCCACATGGGAATGCTCATCCAGGTTCAATACCAATAGACTGGTGTTACTTGGTTGATGGCAATTCTTTCTTTCCACAAGGCGACTCTCTTGAGCTCCTTAGAGGTTTTGGACTTTGCTTAGAAACTCCTCTCTGATTTGAATTGATTTTATTGTATGAATCATCGCACATATTATATATATGAAATTCCCTAAATAAAACGTACCATTATGGTTTTCATGGTCCATTAAGTATTCCTTGCGAAAAAAATCCAGATTTATTCCGACAAATGTACACAACTGTACAACAATCATGGAAGTACATGTTTATTCCTGTGGTGTATTTACCACCCGCCTCATGCAATACCGACACAAAGCCAGCGAAAATATGTCACCGCGTGACTTCCAGCAAAGTTTGGCACAAGCCTCATACTTTGTGAACTTCGTTAGCACACAAAAGGATAGGAGCGAAGTTCCGTTAAGAAATTTTTTTATTGCAAAAAAAATACACTTTTAAACCTCATTGATTTGAGAAAAATGTAAAGAGGGGTGTTTTAGATAGTATTTTGTGATTAACAAAGGTTTTAGGTTGGCCTAAACACTAACAATCCATGCAAACGTGGACATTTTGAAAGGGGTCGCGTAATATTTCTAGTTTTTATATCGCAGTCGCACTGTACCACTGATCTCTATACAATGGATTGGCTACCCACAGTAATTGGTATATTATATGAATGCGCAACGGCGGACATCTTGGTCGCCCCGAACACAATAGCATTCCGGAGAAGCCTGTTTAACAGAAGTTGTATCCCATTGCACGTTTAGAGCCCTGCCATCCAACGCGCAAATACATGACTCACGGAATGTGGGCTTGATTCGTAGTCTGGTTATTTCGCCTTATCCCCAGGTGGGGGTGGGCAAGGGGGGGTGGGGAAGAAATTTGGGGTGGGTTCGATAAAGGGGGCGGCCGGTCTCTTGACCCACCTGCTTGGGCTCTTTGGGGGTGTGGATTACTCATCGTCCGTCAGTGCCTCAATTACGAAGCCCATGTTTCCAATCAATTGTATATATAGAGATCAGTGTTCAACCCACTAAGGCGCGGTTCAGCAATCTAACCGTAAAATTTTCATGTACCGAGTAGCGCTTCCTTGTATGATAAGAGTTTCCTTATTTTATTTTAAAAACTATGTTTGTCAAGAATCCCAGCTTCATTTTATAAAAATTAGGCACAAAATGTAGCCATTTTGATAATTTATATATTTTAAAAGGGAAAACGTTTAATTAAAGCTGTGTTTTTAATTTCAATGTTTAAAAGTAAACGCCATAGTCTTTCAATCAGGCTCAGAACTGGACTAACCACCGATCATCTTTCCATTGGTGTGAAAGACTAAACATGACTTGTGGCAAAACGATAGCGTAAAAATAAACATGGCGGCCTTGTGAAATTCGTCTACTGCTTCGAATTTAGCATGAAAAAGGTTTCTTCGCAGTAATACTCCAATTACCATGAAAACCATCTGTTATGTCATATTTAGGGATATTTCATTATATATGTACATTAACCGATACTTCATACCAATAAATCCTCTTTTGAAGCTGGTGGTAGCATGTATTTTCAACATTATTGGATCATTTAAAATATAAACACCATGTGTAATCTTTGTTATGCCCCCTTAAGGCACCATTTGCAAAGCGCTTACGAATCATGTTCCAGCGGTCTCATACATCTGGCCACAGATTTAGCCACTCGAACTTTTGTTTCTCGAGATGTGTTACAGATTTCTGCAATTTTTCTGGGCTATATGGTAGATATAGCACTTTAAACAAAACGGTAATAATCGTAAAATCGTAAAAATTATCGAAAAGCGAACCGGACTGGTGTTGCATGACTCCGGTGAGTATAGTTTATACGAACGTTAAAAGATAGTGAGCCTAATTTATCCCCAAGGTAGAAAAAGTTAATATAGCGGTGGAGAGTCTTTTTTCCTGTAATCTTGGTAGTAAAAACAGCAAAAAGTGTATCAAAACGACATGTCTTATATACCATATGACTTTTTCTGAGCAGGGCAATTTTAAACAAATATGGGTTTAAAAAAATTAGCCTTTGCGATTTTTTTAAGCTCAAATTAGTAAAAATGTTTGAAATTTGCCGCGTTGAGATAACCTGTCTGAACGACTTTTGATTATAATTAACTTTTGACATAGAAAGTGTATACGTGAATAAGAACACATTCCACAAATTACATCATTACACATCAAAGTTTTTTTTGTACCTTTTGAAAAATGAAACATAAGTCAAATACAACCCTCTTTTTAGTCAAACAAACACAACAAAAAAGTATCAGTACGATTTGGGGATGACAACAAAAAATCTACCTAGTTTTATCATATATTGGGAACTTTGAAACTTCCTTAGATTATGACATCATTTTGACGTTTAACATTTTTGTTGGTACCGAGTGATAATTAGCTCCTTTGTCCTGTAGTAAATGCGCGCCGCATTATGTTTTGTTCAACATATAAGGCAACCCCTTGCATTGTTGATAAACTTAATGCCACAAGCATCGAACCACACAAGCCTCTGAGTGGATACGGGCTTAGTAAGTAATCGCAGCCCCCAATAACGTTTGACCCTTCGCATGCGGGGTGGGCTTTGAAAGATTTAGCTTCTAATCATTATACACCACTAACTCACCTATGGAAATATAACAACCTTGAGCATGTTTTTTCACATTAAATTCTCACAGAGGAAATATCAACCCCAATATCCACCACCAAAGTACAAGCTAAAATCACCAAATAACCAAATTTTGAACATATGGTGACCATTTGTTTAGTTGCGAATCACCAAGCTCGTGGCATGTCAAAAGCACAAGATGCTCTATAGTGGGCAAACGGATGTGAAATTGATGAGTGCGGAGAAAAATTGCCTCAAATTTACTGTACCATCCACTTAGTTTGAGAAAACATACCAGTCTGCCATGTTAATCATGAAATTCCATCACTTGCTTAATATAACTAGTGCTTTTCAAGCATTTTTTCAGATGCCACGCCAAGAAAGTAGTCCACCCCAGATTTTTTAATGCTTAAGCATCAGGTTAGTGGTGTATAACCTAACAAGTGTCCAACCATAAATGCCGAGCTGATTAGGTTATCGCGTTGGCAATGTAGCCAATCAGACTACGTATACAATTTTACATTTGAACCTACCGTTAGTTTCTGGAAGAGAGCCTTACAATACAGCAAATACCACCCAAGAGAAATGCAACCCCCCAGGAGTTTGCGACGACCAATCCTGAATAAGACGGTTATTCAAAAAGAGACGTAGGGTTATTCTTAAAAGCTTGTTACGGTGAAGATTCGTCAGTAGATTTATTCAAGGTGCACTATGTCGAAGATTCGCAATGTTAAAGGTTAGTTGTATCGAATAATAAGTAGGGTTCCCTAATGTGATATAAATGAAGTGTCTACTTTGTCGTGTAAGAAAAGTTGGCGGGTATGTTATGTCAAATAGGAAATAAGGTAAGCAATGTCGAATCATAAATAAAGTTCCACACTAGTCACACCAATTAAGGTTCGCAAATAGGAAATAAGATTCCGCTATTCTTCCTAATAAGTAAGAAGGCATGTCATCAAAGAAGGACAGCAAGGATCCAAATGATGAACACCCCAACTGCACTATATAAGTCAAAAACTACTCTAAACTGAACAAGAGGGTCAAATCAAGGGTAAAGAGCTGAAGAGAAGCTGCACGAAAAAGGGAAAGGTTAAAGATGATGGAAGATGCCATGCAGGAAACAACAGCCATGAACTCTTCAAGTGTGTTCGTAAACATACCGAGTGAAAGAGCTCGACTGCCAGCAGCTGCCAAATACAAGCATGGCTCCCTCAAAACTGCTCCAGATAAAGTTTAATGAAGTGCTGGATGAAAACACTTCAGCAACATCTCACACTGCATGCCCCAGAGATGAAGGAGTACTTCACTCCATCCCAGAACCTGGCACTTCTAACTCAACAGACATGCCTTTCTCAATAGAGGGAATTAAAAGTGGCCATTAAGAAACTGAAAAATAACAAAGCATGTGGATGGGATAAAGCTCTGCTGAAAACCCTGGAAAGCATGTGGCCCAGCTGAGACAGCTACTGTTGCAAATAATCAACATTGCCTGGTAGAAGGGGAAATTCCAGAAGAGTGGAGCAAGGTACTGCTACTCCAGTATAAAGAAAGGTGATAACTAGATCCCGCCACTATAGAGCAATTAACTTTACTGTCCATCCAGGGAAGTATTCTGTAGAATGATCGTGAACCGTATCCAGGACAACATAAGATGACTACTTGGAGAGGAACAAGTGGATTTATAAGATCAGAGGTACTACTGATGCTGTATTTATTGTTCGCCAAGAGCTAGAGAAGGCCAAAGAAAGACGCATTCTATACACTGGAACTTTGTAATTTTTAAGCCTGCTGGAAATAGTCTTTGAAAATTTCCGCTATCATCCACAGAAGAACTGGAAAAATCCTGCGCCAAATGGGGAATGAAGATCAACCCAGCTAAATGCAAGATCATGTCCGATGACCCAAGAGACATCACCTTTAAAACCAGAACCCTATTGCCAAAGTAAATGATTTTGTTTTTCTTGGAAGTATGTGCCTTCGGTTTAAGGAGGACATCAAGAGGCGTACAAGACTGGCAGCATGGGCACTCGGTTTTTTTAGACCCAGGAATACCATCTGGAGCAATCATGGCATCACAAGATCGCTCAAGTCAGAATATACCAGTCCCTTATACTCCCCATTGCCAACTGGCCACCTATGGAGCAGAGTCCTGGATATTGCGCAAGGCAGACTGCCAAAGCTAGAAAGCTTTTAGATGAGATTGTCCCGGTCGCATCCTAGGAGTGAAGCCCCTCTGGACAAATAGAAATGATGAATTAGACAGCGTCGAACATCAAATGCACCATCACGGATGCAGTCACCAGGAGGACGGCTGAAGTGTTTTGGACATGTCGTTCAGGATGCCGAAACACAGATTATACCATACCAAGCCTATAACGCAAGACAGACCAAAGCGTAGGAAGCAGTCGCCCACCAGCAAGATGTAAGGACCAGATCCCCAAGGACAGGCTTGGACCTCCAAATTGCCGAATCTATTGCAAAGGGTAGACCAAAATGGAGGAGAATTACTCCTGAGAAGAGCAAGGGACGCCCCGTCCTATGCAGTAAAGGTCAAAGTCAAGTTATGCTAAATAGGAAACACGACCTTTATGTCGAATAGGAATAGGCACCGATCGAAATCGAAATATCCGAGATTATGTAGGAATGTATTTTTTGTAAGATCATTTTTTTTAGATTCTGCACTGGCAACTTGTTTTTTATATTTTTTTTCCGCGTTGAAATAAACAAGCCTTTGAAAATCACCTTACCCTGATTCCAATCCCCAGTCTAACACCCCCCTCACCACACAAACTCTAACATATACCCTAACCCCTTCCCGCTATTATATTTATAAGTGAAACTTCATATCTTATATTATGAACCTTTCCTTTATTACTCGACATAGCCAACCTTGTTTCATTATTCCACGTAGCTAAACGCACTTATAGTCTAAGACCAGTAAACACAAAACGTTTTTATTCCAGTTTCACTTTTACAGATTTTTTAAAAGTATCACAGACATTATAACGTTTCTTGGCCGTGTATTTTGCAAAAACCAACACGTTTATAAAACGTCCGTAAGATTATTCCAAGACAATCAGAATAAATCACAAATATAATTTTCCATTTCAACGCATTTAAAACAATTATTTATATCGTGAAAGTTCTACCTTGTACCCTGATTTCATATTCGACATAACAAAAACCCACTTTATTCAAACGTTGTAGAAAGACCTTATTTATTAACAATTCGAAGTAGCGAATCTCCCGGTATAGGAAACGCACCACCATTCGCAGAGCGAACCTTTATTTAACAGTCGAAGTCGACGTAGTAAATCTTCGCGCCACAACGAACGTCTGGAGCCGGAAAGGCTATCTTTTCTCAGCCCTGCTAACAAATCTCCATCCCCAATGTGGGGGTGTTTGTGCGTGTCACAAATCCTGGCAATTTAGGATCTCATCAAATTTGGAATGGGGGGGATCAGTTGACTATTTACTGCTAAAGCACCAGCTTTCCTTGGTTTTATTAGGCGGCTGATTCGCTGCAATGATGCAAATATGTTAACTTAAACTATACTCTACCCTTTGCCGTCCCTATTATCGCGTATGGTATCCCCAGCCCCTGGATCCATAACAACCGGTCAACTAAGAAAATTGAAAATGTACAACAGAGGCTTGCTCGTGTTTGTATTCCCGCTCCCAGGGGGGAAGCTACCTATGAATCCCGCCTTCAAACTTTAGGTCTTAGTTCATTTCCAACCGTTTTCTGTACATCTCAATTGCATTTGTTAGTAAGTGTCTATCTGCGTTATGACATTAACCCTTTTGGATTATATATCGGTGAATACACTCCAGCAGACACTCTCCCCAAATTTCGTCACACTTTTGTCGGACTGATGTTTTAAATATACTGTTTTTTATAGGTTTCCAGTTCATTTTGAAAATCTCCCCCCAAAATATAAAGACAAGCTTGTCATTAACCTGAATGTCTGCTTTCCACCTCAAGTTTCCATTTTAAGAGAAAACAGTTGGTAATTTCCAGTATTTTTTAGTTTTTCATGTGCAATATATATTTTTTATAACTTTATCACTCAGATCATGGTTGTGTTGATTGTTTTCGAGTTTTTCCCACTGCTTTATGTTTTCTTTCTCCTCTTCTGTTGTGTTGAATTAGTTTTTGGGGTAGCCACTTTGATAGTGTCAAATTGGGCCATCTGTTTTGGTCTATCCCCGCAGGCTACTTTTGTCCCTGGCCCTTTTGTTTTGTACCCTCTAGTGGGGAACAGCTGGGCGGACTCATCCTTTGCAGCTATAGATGCTTTCTTTTTCTGGTGGTTATCTAAATTAAATATAGTGCATTTAATGTTTTATGTGGTATGCTTTTGTATGTTTTTTAAATTGGCTGGCAATAAATGAAATTAAAGAAATGCCATAACGGGCTGTCACGGGATTACCACAGATGGTCACAAACAATAATGCTAACTTTATATATATATAAACAACGCTGTACCATTTGAAGTACGGTGACCATTCGTTGGCCGCCGGCAGTTCTCCACGCAATATAGGAATACATTAAAATACATGTTGCCTGATAATGTGGCACTATTAAAAGAGAGACAGTAGTAAATGAAGCATTTGTAAACCTGTAGAGAATTAAACAAAAATAACAGCTGTTTATTTGTTTTCCAACACGCCAATCACTATAATTGGTTGTTTTTTCCTTATTCCTGAAACTTAGTTACTCCGTTCAAAAATGCCAAAAAAAATTGAAGGCATTCACGGTCTCTAGTTAAATACAAAATGACCATGATCAACTTTGCCAGTTTGTAGATTTCCATATTCGATTACCGATGTTTTGAAGAACATTTCGATGGGTCATTTGGACAAGGTCTTGAATGCCGGACGGTCCTTAGTTAGCATTTCGATACACAACCTTTGGCGTTCATTTTCAAGGTCTCAAGGTTTACATTGCATGACCGGACGGTCTGGTCAAATAAAAAAATTGATCCTATTGAAGACAATTAGTTAATAGTGTTAACATATCTAAGACATTATATGTTGTTCCTTTTGTTATATTATTGACAACAATACAACACTCTTATGGATTTGAGGCAAAACATCATGCTATCAAATGCCACGTTTGAACGTACCACCACCAGCAGTCTCCCATTCTTAAGAAATCTCGAAGCAAAACAGGCGCTTTAATTACATCAGAAGGGAGCTGCGTTGGCAACATTCGTGTCGGCATTTGTTTGTACTGACCAGATTCAGTTATTGTGAAAGACAACGTGGGGCTTAGATACATTCAATAATCGTGTTCTGCTTTGGTTCAAGAGGCTCGACTTACTGAGTTTCCCGTCTTCTTCTTCTTCAATATGAATGAATTGAGCGGCGACTTTGTTTAATCTTTGCCATCGTTTGTAAACTCTGTCGCCTCTTTGATCGACCACGATACACCCAGCCATCTAGCTGATCCGGCGTTAACCTACAGAAAACAGGCTATTAAACCAGGGGTCGGGCACTAAAGCTTCAATCTCCCAGTTGCTGCCCTTTGGAAGCTTGGTTGGTCATGATTTGCACCCAGGGAACAGTCAATTTCCTATCAAAATGAAAGACAAGCAGAAATGACACCGCTATGGACCCCCTGCAATTCCTCTTATTTTTTATACAACTCTAAGCATGAAGACAACAATTTTGACAAATGAATATAATACGTAGCTGTAGGGCCATGCAAGAACTTTTACCTCAGTACAAATCATAAAAATCATATAGCGCACTCTATATGCCTTCTCCATAGAGAGTTGTGTAAAACTAGAATTTTGAAAATCATATTTTGCCCGTAATGAATCTCGGCAAAATTGACAGAGTTAGCGGAATTAATCACCAAATTAGTTGTCAAAAGTGTGTCGCCATTGATATTTTTGTTTTTTAATTCTGGCTTGTCAATATTAGTGAGACTTTCAAACCGCTGTGAATGAATCAAAGACCACCCATTGGTGGGTTCATTATCTTTTGAATAATCTACCCCACAAAGGAGGAACTTCCGCTCCTTTGTCCATATTGAAGTTGTTTTGAGTAGATTTGCAATAACAATGTTTTTCACGAGTGATTTCAGTCCAATAAGCATTTACAACATCCATCTCGGTCTTGTCCCAGTCAATATCGGTTGGTGTTCCCACAGAACACAACTTTGAGATGTTCGATGTTGTGGTGGTCACTAGTCAGAAATCACTTTTTAGTGTTCATCGTTTCTCTTCTTTAATTATACATGTATACTTGATTACTGGATTAGTGCAGATAACACCAGTGGGGGTTTTCTTCCTTGGGAACAGCCTCTTTTGAGTGTACCCGTTGTGTCGTATAGGTAGATCAGCGTATTTTACCCTTGAAACTAATGCCTACCGCAAGAAGATGCGCGCCCACCCAATAATTGAATTTTCACGTCGCTCATCAATTGTCAGCCAAACGTTCCCTTCTTCGATGGCTGTTTTCATAGAGCTTGTAGTGCTCAGTTGAAACACTGTGGATAAGCAACTGCGAAAAGGCTTCACACCCCACCAAGCTTGGAAGCTAACATGACTTGAAAGTGGAATGATTGATCTCGCGGAGCGCCAGGACTGTCTCTAGCAGTGATCGAACCTTAAACGATTACAGTTATTCTTCCCTCTCTCTACGGATACCGCTGAGGGGACTATAAGTGATGTTTTTGCAGAGGCCAACCCGATATTGACTGGAAAAAGGGACTTAAAACTAGGGATAGAAATGAAGCAGAAATGAAGTTCAAGGAAGCCTTGCACATTGTACTCCAAACAATTTCGGATAGGACAAAAACAGGGGAAATTCCTCCTGAAAAGATTGTCGAATATCAAAGGACGTCATATCAAAAGGCTAGTGTTAAAAAGCGGAAGCGGAAAGTGCAAGCGCTAGTGCATTCAGCGCAGAATAAGTGCAGTATCACATGCACTTGCCGACTTCACCAGCGCTTGCGCTTTCGCTTCCGCGTTGACAGGAAGGCCATCCAAAAGATGGCCTCCTAAATAACTGGATGCCCAGAAAAATTTTATGTTGTCTGAATGGTTTGACATAAGCAATTGCCTTTAAATTTACTTGATAGGGTAGATAGACTTACCACCATAGCGGAATCCATCAAAACAAAGTAAGAAAACAAATTAACTCGATTCTCCAGTTGGGGAACCAAATAGGCTACCGGTGTTATAGTGGTAACCGCTTTACACCCCAGATAAACACTCAAAGGGACAACTCTATGGTGCGGCTTTCGGAGCAAAAACAGTTCTGACAGATACACAAAAGAGCAGTTGAGAACCAACCTGTAGTTAAAGATCAAGATTTTACGATGGATTTTGATTTGTAACAAAATGCAAGAGATTTATTTTACATCTCGGTAACGGACCACCATGTTCCAAATCAAGTGTTTGCTGTATGAACCTGTCCATGAAAAATTAATTTGAAAAGAGAAGGAGTGTATATCTCAGTGTTACGATCCCTTAAACTTGTAAAATAGTCACAGTCCATACTTGTCCTGTCTTGACAAGAAACAAGGACAAAGCTGGAGTGTCAAGTACCAGAGCTACTCCTTCAGGGCATCTGTGGAAAGCGTTTTTTAATAGAATATGAAAAAGAAATTACTCTAAGATCGGTTAAATATACTTATAACCAAGCTACTCATGCGTGCTCATAACGTCTCCTGGAGGAATCATCCCACTCAACACGAGATCTATGGTGATATACTTATCTACCAAAAAACGTTGGCAAAACGTAAAAAGCCACAAGTTTAAAAGAGTACGAGCCATATAAAGTTTATAAATGGAAAGCGAGCACCAAGTATACTCAGTGCGGTTGCCCCATTGCAAACTTGGTCACATTTCTTCCATCCAAAAGTCCATTGTTGAGAACCGTTCGTGAATATTTCATTAAAGGGAATACACATCATTCCAACGGCATTTGTTGCATGTTTAAGGGTATATTGGCAGTGAGTTTGAATTAGTATTCCTATTGCTGTGTTAAAAGGCGTCTTGTTCTGACTTGACTACTTTTCAAGTTGATATTGCTAAGTTTCGTTTGTTTCTTGCTTGATTTCTTGTGGTTGGAGATGTAATTCAATACTGAATAAGCCCACATCTCGTTGTCATTCACGCGGCGCAATTGTCTTCCCAATGAAAATGTGATCCGAGGATTTGCAGCCGACTGTTCTAGAAGGTATGTTGATTATGAGTTTCTCTTGATATTCAACTCTCGTATTTTCTGGGTATTATCTGGTACCAGTCTTTCTGTGAGATACCCTGCAGGAGAAGCGTACCTGGGTCCTTTCCCGAACTCTCTAAATCTACGTGCATACTATGTCATGCCTGAGTGGACCATTTGTCCAAGCAACTGTGTAACTGATATGAAAAGGTCTGTTATAGTATGACTACGCTTTGATAGTATACCCGTCTGGTTACGCATGAGTTTCGGGAACGGGCCCAGGAAGGTCCCTCTGCTCTGTTTTGCCTCACATGAAAAGGGGTTTGTTTTAAACACTCGGCATTATTGCATCATCACCTCTAGCATGAAACCTAAATTATATATAGATGAGGCTGTATGGGAGTTGATGGTGGGAAAAAACTTTTCTTTTGCATCGCAAATAAGAATGTGACCAAGTTGTGCCAATGTGGCAGACGCACTTGAGTATCTTTGGTGCTCTCTTTACATTTTTACTTTATAGGCTCGTACACTTTAAAACATTGGTGGCTTTTTTCCGTTGCCAACGTGTTTTTGGTAGATTTCCTTCATTTTGTGAACATCAAATAGCTATCAAATTTGAGATTTTATATCAATTTTTATACGTGGAAATAAAACTTTTAGTATTTTTTTATAACCTCTTCAGTTACTGCGATATTCAGATTTTAACATTGTCGTATTTTTTAAGCCTTTTTCACACAACAAAAAAGAATTAAAAAGGACATAACATCGTGGAGTGTATTTTGTCACTTTTTTTTGATAGTACACTCTATTTACATTTTTAAAAGAAAAAACTTAGTTTAACTACTGCTTTGCAATTAGTAGATTTAGTAAGACGTATTTTACCAACAGGGCACGTGGCAATTCTATTTCCATTTCCAAACAATTTCATTTCACCGTTACAATTAAGGAAACCATTTATTTCTACGATACACTTAAACTTTATAAAGATGAGATGCCATTTAGCATCACTCCGAAACCTTTAAACTGGTAAACACTCCTGGGAAAATCACATAAAGAACCCTGAAAAACCAACCCCAAACCGCGGGCTGAAAATAACAATTTGGCAAGCAAAGTTGTGTCCCCTGAAAAGTGGCATCTCGTGCAAAATATGAAAATTTATGTCTGAACGTAAAATTTACTAACCGAAACACGAATGATTTAAACATACCATATTGGCCCGCTTTGGACCTAAATAATTCAATTTATATGACATACCTGTAAAATCTTACCGGAGTGTACGCACCCTGATCTAGCCAGAGGACATCTTTTTTTTAGAGAAGTATTTTGTAATATACTTATTTCTAACAGAATACACGTCTACACCTGACTCACTACATTTTGTTGCATGGAATGTGTGAATTATATGAACGATGCCACTGATTACGAGGTTATTTACGATGGTATAAATGAAAATCATCAATAAAAATCAGTACTTCAGTATTGAATTTCGACTTTATATCATGAATGCGTCATTCAACTAAAAAGAATGCTCGCATCCAACATATGTCACTTAAGTTGGTGGCGGATGAGTTCGGAGAGGGTCATGGGTCATGGGGCAAAGGTCAAATGTAAAAAAAATTGCTTAACACCTTGTTCAATGTGGAGATGATGATGATGAAAACTTGTTGGTCCCTCCCCTGCCACCTTTTGTTGGCGAAGGGGGCCTGTTGGCGAAGGGGGAATTTATAGAAATGCTCCCCGCCGCGTGTGTGTGTCCCACGGATATCTTTGGAACTAAGAAAGTGTGGATGTCCATCTTCGAAACATAGATGTATTATCTCGAGTACGTGCTGGGTGGGATCTGAAGTGGAAGAAATAACTTTACTTAAATAAATGGTTGTGACGCTCCCTGTAATAAAAGATGGACCTTTCATGGAAATTCTGCCTTTGGGGGGGGGGCACCAAGCCCCCCTGAATCAGAAGCCGAGCCACCGCAGCCCCTCCAAATGAACTGACATTGTACAGGTTCTATGTAGAAGAGCCCCCCATATTTGCCCCCTCTGAAATGCCCAAACAAAACAGACCCTTACCAAACATTTTGAGGTAAGTGAACTTGGTAGTGACAATTTGGCTAGATTTTTTATCGAATGCCCTGACTCGATACTTTAATAATTGGCCTGTAGCAGTAAGTATGTATATTCGTATTTAGCACTAAAAAGTCCTAATTGAAAGAAGGCCTACAACAGGTTTTTTTTTTTTCCGTGGGAAGAAGAAATGTTTTAAAATGTTTAAAACTTAATAAATGCCAAAATTGAAAATCACCAATATCCCGGGACTTCAAAATGCCGGAAAGTCTCGACCCCTTTGCAACTAACTTCATCTAGGCCGGCAGCTGGCCAAGGCACACAATTCCTTATCAGTATTTAGATTTGCATATTCCCCCCATAACAGTACCCAAATATCGCTTGGGTTGACGAGGACGGCCAAGCGAGGGGTCGGTAAAGTGCCTGCTCAGAACCACATTGACCGCAGCGGGGGCTCGAACCCACAACCTTTGGATCAGGAGTCGGACCGTATATCACTGGACCACGTGAGTCAGTGCTCGAGTTGTAAAGGAACAGACTATATCAGATCTTCTGTGTGGAATTCTATTGTCCAAGTAGAGGTAGCAGGCCACTAACCTATCCTGATATGCATGCCAGATACCGGCTTTTCTTTGAATACGTGGAAACAGCACATGGGGATATAAAGACATTGGCAAAGACGTTGTGTAAACGGATATCGACAGAAGTCGAAGGATAATGATGCGTTAAATTGACTTTTAAAATGCAAGATGAAAGCTCCGCCCTCTCTTATCGGTAGGCGCATATGAGGTACCGTTATTCAATCTTCATTCTGTGGCAAACATATCAATGCTCGATTTTGTCGAATGGTATCAAATTATTGCTATGGCATACAGAAGCCAGAAAAATAGAAAATTATTTATTTTTTTTGGGTGACAGCTCTGCATGCAATTGGAGATCAAGTTTTGGGGCACTCCTATAAACCGTGTAGACCCTCGTTTTAAATTTTTGCCCACTAAATTACGAGACAAAATGCTAAACATTGTAAAATAAGCAAGACGAACAAAGTTGACCACCAGGTTCAGGAATATCGGAGCACGGGTAAGGTTACCTCCAGGAGACCTTGAATTCGTAATAGGGTTGACCTGTTTAAGGGAGCCGTGTTCAGCCGATCGTCCTTTGGGACCCCGGATTTACCCGGAAAGTATATAGAGTTTGATATCAGATTGAAAGGCCAGTATTTTTCTCATTGTCGTCCTGAAATTTGAGCCCCTCGATCCATTTCATTACCAAGATATAAAACAAAAAACCCGCCGTTTTAGTGGTTAACCACTTTATTAGCACAGTATGAATAGGGCCTCGCAATATGCATTATCGCTTACCATCAAAACCGCAAGTTTGTCCACGGTACTTGAATGGGGTGTATGTGCAAGAGTGCCCAGGATTCTCATATCAAGTAGAGAACACATACATATAATAGGAACAACCACCTTTACTAAAGGTCAGAACCTAGACAAATATACTTTTTAAACACTTTTTTTTTAATCTTATAATGAGACAAATAATTGGTGACATTTAAACACAATTTGGACTTGATTTTCAAATTTACTCCTGTAATAAATGTACCCTTTTATTTTACAAGTTCCCCCACATTTCACACGAGGTGGACCAAAAATTCTAATTCAGCATCCTTTTCAAAATATAGAAAAACATCTTCAAACTTCTTCCCCAAACTTCTAGATATGATTCTGATTTATAAACCTTACTAGTAAATTATTATTTTATTATTTTAATTTATAAAAAAAAAAACCGTATAAGAACCAGAAAAAACAGCAAACTGACAGTATGGCTTCAATATATTCCCAAAAAGTTTTACAAAAAATATTAACAGCAAATACATTGACATTATACCCAAGCAACAGATATAAAAAAAAGGCAATGGACGTTGTTTTGTCTTTTTTTAAAACTCCATTAAAAAACTACTAAATTGATGTTGTACGGCCGTGATTCTCTTCTAACAACAACAGTATTTTGAATGTAATACACTTTATAGCCAGACATACTGGAGATCATTTCCACCATATACGTAATGTTTTGCGCAATCTTTTATATTTTTATGAAGTTAATTCCTTCTTTGACTTTCAAATCCCCCGTTCAAATGGTGAATACCTTAAAGTTTAAAACTTAATCCTGTTCAAATCACCGTTCTCCCTCACAGAAAGTGGTACAAACACGATTTTTGTGTTCCGCAGTAAACTGGAGTTCTCTCTCGATTGAAATGCAACTGAGATGAAATAAAAAAAGTATTGGAAAGCCTGATCGTTTGTTCTTTAATGTTATGCCCAAAACGACTTACTATTTTGAGATTTAGCATTGGAAAACAAATCGTGTTTCGAGGGTAACCATTTTGTTTTGGAGACAGGCGTTGTACAACTTCATGCGAACGCAATTAGTATCGCCAGAGGATCCGACAGGGAAGTGAATAAATCATTTTAAGAAAGTAAAAGCTGCGAAGAAAAAGGAATTATATTAATGGATTGAACTAAACCACTAAAACGGACGTAGATATTTGAAAGTTAGAGCAAAAGATGAAGATGAATATGCCAAAGACAAAGTCATGTTTAATATGCACGCTGTCATCAAAGAAATCAACTGAAGGCACTTGGACCCAGTACACAAATATACCTATTTAGACAGGAAATCTGACCAGATGGAAATTAAAATCAAGAAACTTAAATGGAAACTGAAAGCAGGGTGCACTTTCAGGAGACACAAGATATTCTAACAGAAAAGAAAATACAATTTGCTTGTGTTTTGCCAGCTATAAAGGCGCCTGGGTCGTAAGCAAGGAATGAAAGAAGAATCCACACAACCCAAAGGGGTGGAAATGATGATGCTGGAGATTACAAGAAGTGCCATAAAACAAACATTGGTAGTAGTAATGGCAAAGAATCAAATGGAGATGTGCTGGACATTTAGGAAAGAATCCCTACATTGGAAATTGTAATTATGTTTGGTTTAGTTTTTTCATATACAATTTGACCACCAATTTTTTTCCCAATACAGAATTTCATGGAGAATCTGAAAAGCATTGGTGTCATTTTTTAAATGTGTTCTTGGGTGTTTTAATAGGGGTAAAATTTGTAACAGGGGTAACAATAAAAGTGTTTAAAAAATTTTTTGTAATATATACCAGCAATCTGTTCGTTTGCTCATATGGTTTCTAAAAACAAGGTAACTTTGCCATATTACGACCTATTGTTTTTAGTACAATAGCCTCAAGAAAGTTCAAGGTCCATTATTTATAGAATGGTCCGATTTTGTTGAAACTGGTTTAAAAATCGTTCATTGGGTCATACTAAATAAAAAATGCAATGTATATCATTTCTGTGTTCACCTTCCAAAGTGAGACTTTTACACAGATAAGATTAGTGGTCCTCCCATAGACCCTGTGGACACGGCCATATTTGCCCTCATAATTATCATGAAACGTCATTGACAACGCGACCTGTATATTTTCGGCTTCTAATATAGTAATGCGAACAATTTTGGGCACATTTTTAAAACAAACATTTTTGAATTTTTTACATTTTTAGAACAAACCCCCAGTGTGACCTTGAAAACCCTTTTTGCTTGTAACTCTTTGACTGTACCCTCAGGTGGGCCAACTGCCTTTTTCTGTAATCCCTTGAAAGTACTGAACTAAATGGTATACCTTAAAACACATTTTGGCCCCCTTTATATTTTTACCCTGT
>JAMKCH010029468.1:0-17222 GCA_023653785.1 Ophioderma brevispina
CTTCATTCTTTTCTGGTTACACATTTTCATGACCAGTCTTGTTACATCTTTGACAACGGGTATTTTTTATCACTTAATTGAATAGGTTTGGAGCAAAAACTACAAAAATCACTACTTCGATTGAATAAAAAATACACATACGTAAAAAAAATCAGTTAAAAGGTGAGAATAACATTGAGTGACTGCAATTTCAACTTTAGAACTTGTAGAACGACACAAGCAGAAAAAAAATAAAAACAATACAAATTTCAAATTGGTCTAGAGGAAGCCTGGGGTATACTTCATGTTGCGCCTAATTTTCCTTATATTATGGACAAGTCCAGTACATATTTCATTGTAATTTAGAATTCATTTTTCAACCAAATTACAAAAAAAAATTAAAACAAGTAATTGAATTTTATTTGAGAGGGGTGACAATTAAGCTAGCCAGAGGTATTTTAATGAAAACCTGAGCCTTGGCAAGAAGAAAGTGAGTAGTAAACAACTTTTAACTCACTCTGAAAACACTGACCCCTCAGTTGACAAAAAGTGGAGCCGAAATTGTGAAAGGGGCCATATTGCATATGTAAAGAGGGACACTGGCCACATTTGAAAATAGTGCGCCCTCACGTTTTTCAAAAATTGATATTTTGCAGGGTGCTAAAGCTTTTAGATACGTTAGCCCTCACCTGAAATAATTACGTAATTCCACGAATTTATCCTTCAGTTTAAAAGCTAGTCATGTTAAACTTTTAACATATTTTGTTTTTTCTTGTGGATTACTGATTTTTAAAAGTATTTAAGGGGTTAGTCCATAACTACTTTTTGGTTCCGTTCCAAACCAAACTCGGTGGCATGTGCACCGTATACTGCACGGCGTTGATCCGCGCCTTGAAGACCCACTGTACAGTACTTCTAGCGCAATCGCGTATATACGCAAGGAACAATTAAAACATTTAGCGCTTGCTTGCTGCAGCAAAATAGAAGGCGAATCTACGTTAGTGTAAGATTCATCTGGATGGATATGTACAGATGTCAGCCCATATAAATCCTTGTGATACGGTTAAAATATGTTGGAGTAAAGTGTAATGTACAGAGTGGTCCAAAAAGAGGTTTCGCCATTATGTCCGCAAATTTCCCAAATTGGGTAGACATACACTTCACATTTTAAAGATATTTATTCAAACAATACTTCTTAGAAACTGGTGAAACACGGCATTTGACAATCAAAGCCAAATAACAAAATGGCGGCCGGGTAGAGGAAAATGGCAAAAAAATTGCACACGTACGTCTCTGGGCATCCTGATGGTTAACAGAAATCAATACGATTGCGTGAACTGTAGGCCTACTCAGGTAACAAATACTGACAACCCTTTGACGTTTGTGTGACGTGTTACCGTTTGAAACTGTATGAGAGAATATCCTCCACGTGCAATGAATACTTTACTGTTCATTTACATAACTAATTAAGTTGATTCAATTGCGGGGACTGTTTTCTTGTTCAGACTGTCTGATGTACATTTTCAATGTTTCCATGGTTTGGGACACGAACATATTATAAAGAAGAAACTTATTGCCAGCCGTGTATTTTTTAAATTTATAAGAGAAGTTTGAAATAATTTGAAAATTGCCAGATAATTCTTACCCTTGTGGTTAGTATTAAATACCAAGCCCATGACGGGGTGCATTGTTCAATGGCGGTAGTCAAGTCTTGGATAAATCGTGACCGCCAAAAGAGTGCCATTAGATTCCCTGAGTCTTTACCTGTGTACAAAGTGGTTTGTGAAGTTTTTTCACCAGATGGCGGCCATTTTGTCATTCAGCTTGTTTTTAACGCCGTTTCACCAGGTTAAAAAACACGATATTATTTATAAATACCTTGAAAATATTTTGATCAGGATGACCACTTTTGAGAAATTTGCAGACGAAAAAGTGTAAACTTTTTTGGACCACTCTGTATTCGTTCTTGTGTTTGATTTCCTTGGAGTGTCGTTTTTATGCTGTTGTTGTTGTTTGCCGGTTCTTGCTACGATGCCTTTCATGTTTCTTTCTGTTCTATTTAAGTGCACTCAGGCCTCTGGTATTTGTCACGATGTTTTTATTGTATTCTTGTTGATAAGCGAATATTAGGGGACAACTGCTGAGAACACACAAATGGTTTCTACATGACTTCTGGTCTGAATGAAAGTTGTCAACTTAATCACACGTTATTCAGTGGTGATTATGGCTGATGATGGTTACCAGGCTGAGGACAGCCATCTCGAAAATCATGCTCAATGGGTAAACGATTTAACTTGAATCTGAGGATCTGCAGGAGCTTTTACAAACAATACTTCTTACCTGAATTAAACATCAAGGTTAATCTGTTCAAACTTCTTGGAAAGTTATGCAGCAAATCTAATGCATTTTGCAATAAATGTTCACCTATTACCAATATTAAAACATATCTAGGTGAAAGCTCCCCGTAATTAAAAATTACACCCTTTCACTTAATATGGATCTAGGGACGCAAATGGGATGGGGTAGCGGCACTTTTAGCGAAGATTGACACCCGAAATATTTTAAAGATTTTTCCACCCGAATGTTGCATTTTTGCACACTTGGTATATTAGCCGTGAAATAAACCATGTTATACCTCAACTGTTGTATTCGTCATCGTTCAAACATATTTAAAGGAATACCGTCTAAGGCATATTGAACATTGTAAGGAGTACCATTGATCCGCATCTTATCTTCCTTGAAGCACTTACGCCAGATATCAGAAATTACGGTACAGTCTATTTGTAAGCCACTTGATTTGTGATCATTAGTTTAGCAAACCCATCCTCCATTCAATGCCATATTCAGTCTTGCATTGCTAGGTACATGGATCACATGAAGTACTGGATGCGGTGAACTGAGGATCAGTAATATTCATGCTTCAATCCCAATTGGTATTGGCAAATGGTGGGGGGTAACTGGTTAAATAACAATGATAACAGTTATTTGGTCGTATTATTTTCTCAGTGGGTGGGTTAAAGATCCGATAGATGATATTGACTATTTTAGTCTCATTGCCGGGCCCGAAGGGCTAGGCCATAAAGGTGTTGTGTTCTGAATGCATACTGTATCATTTCTTTTGCCTCTGCCGGGCCTTTTCATTTGTCATCTGGCATGTCTGCATGTTTTTATCAAGAGTTTCTCGCATTGTATATTATGTATTTTTGCTTGTATTTTTACCTTTTATTATGTATTTGTACATTATTATCTGTTGTACAGCGCTTTGAGGTTTCTACGTAAAGCGTTTTTTAAATTGCCGTGTAGTAGTCACTATGAGTTACAATATGATAATCCACCAAGGACACAGTTCAGTGGGTTGTACTTGTACATACATTGAGCATGAACTGACCTTGTGTAATCTGGGTATCATATATCATACCCAAAAACCAGGGAGTATATTTTCTTAAAATAACATTGGTGAATGAAAGGCTACTGGATTTGAGATTTTACTAGCTCATAGCGAGTAGAAGTAATCACGAAAATACACTTCATCAAAACACATGCTAATGTGTGCAAATCAAGTCTGTCGGTGTTACAAGTAAAAAGAACCTACATATTTCATGAAAAGGGCATTTCCCTCCTTTGGGCCTTAAATTATGTGGTGTTTGCTGTTTTGAAAAGCTGACAAAAATACTTTTTAATATTAGGTATAAAAATTTGCATAAATTTTATTAAAGACCTGAAAATTGGGGGCGCTTTTTACTGATTTCTATAACATGTTACCTGAACAGCCTAGGAGCTCGATTCTCATGCTAATATGCCCATTCCACTCCACCGGTCGAATTGGACATAGTGTCTGTTATGTCTTGGTAAAAACATGGCTAATATTTGTATCGCGGTCCCAGCTGCCTTCAAACACCTTATTGAGAGAAAAAAAAACGCTTAAATAAGGTTCAGCTAAGGAATTTGTTTTCAAATGTCATAATTGCTTTTCCTTAATTGAAACATCGCACTTGAAGTTACTGTTTAAATAAAATATAATATTTAACACTTAAGTTGCCAAGGAGTAGGTTCCATTGGACCCAACAGTGACGGCAATAATTAATAATTAATAACACGTACGTCAAATAACACTGATATGATGATAAACATAGATTTTAATTTTTTCTCAATGTCCGTGGTCTTAAAACTGGTAAAAAATCTATGGACAAGATCAAGGGGAATTTGACACACTTCTGAGAGAGAAATACAAGATGGTATAACTTCGGCTATATTGTGCAATCATATTTGTGTATGTGTTGAGATGTGTGTGTGTAAGTGTGTGTGTGTGGGTGTGTGGTGTGGTGTGATAAAGTGTGAATTGTGTGCGCTCTAGAACTTTAAGACCAGTTCTTACTGTCTTACTAACATATAGGTCGGTGCAAAAAAACCCTGGTTTTAGTTGTTTTTATTCGTGGGAAAACATTTTTTATTTTGTTTTGTTGGTTGGACTCGTCTTTATAGGCCAGTTGAGATCGCAATCTGGGGCGGTGGCAGTTGAATACTGAAGCCACCTAACTGATTTCTAAGACGTAGACCACTGTCACTAGGTTGATTGGTTTGATGTCTCATACACTCATCGTAGTCTCTTCAGTTTAAAAAAGTGTGAGGAACAAAAATGCGCGTAGCCCAGTCCTGCTTGTGTGCAAGGGACAAATCCCATTTTGGCTTATGAAATTCCTCTTATAGGGGTAGGCTACCCAAGTGACTCCGTTTTCTTCCCCTTCCTGATTTTTACTTCCTGATTCCAACGGGGGTCCTCTTCCCCCTTTCCTATGTTCCCTGGATAAGTGAGTTTAGGCTCAATCACTATAAAATGATCACTAACAAATTTTTTTAAAAAACACAACAAAAAGTTTCAACCTCTCTCTCCCAGACGTATTATAAAGAGCTGCTACCAAGAAATAGAAGTGTTTGTTAATTTTTGTTGTGCTAGTGTAATGAAACGCTACACGCTTTACAGACATCAGCATTTGTACTTTTTTCTTACCCAATGAGTCCGTGTGTCTCGCGTACATAACCCAAGCACATACTCAGACGCGTTCCCCCCCAAAAACCTTATAATCTGTACCCCATTCATCGGCAGATGGATTTCCTTGCATATTCACTCCAGTCACCACTCTTTGACGAAAGAAATTTACCTCTAGCCACTGATTCACATCATCCACACCGGCAACCCAGGCTCCATCAGTAATGTTGGCTTCGGCAAGTTGATTAAATCTACCGTAGAATGCGGCCGTCGATTCTCGCTTGATTCCGCTGACCTTTAATGGTGTCGGTCACATCTCCATTTTCCATACCAAGTCGTTCAATACATTTCAACAAGGGTGCTGTATGTCGAAATTTATTATACAATCGTATTTGCGTTTTTTATTTCATATACACACATACGTGAAGATCAATATTATTCATATCTAAAATGGACATTGTTTTTTTTGCTACACAGAGTACCGTTTATGTACACTTTTGTAGGTATCATAAACATCTACCCTGCCAGTAAGTAGTGAATAAACGTAAAGATGGGTTCATACTATCTTAGAAGGCTGAACGCTAGAATTTTCGCAACTATGGAAAAGTTTCCTGCAAAAGGTCTCTTAAAAGGCGCAACGAAAGATTTCACATAACAGTAGGTATCCCTAAAATAGGAATATTCTGATTTCTGTACTAATATAAAGCTCATAATGTAGTAGGATAAGGTGTCATGCACTCGGCCTATGCTTGTAATTGGAATATAGAAGTATTTTCTTCGTGATTTTTTCAAGTAAGGAAAAAAGTACATTAAAAAGCTTTCCACCAGTTTATTGTGAAGGACCTATATTATGGGATGTATGGGAGGGAAAGTACTGGCTCGCAAAATTATTGCTTCGAGTAAGCATACAGTGTGATTCTTTGTACAAAATGGCTATTTGTGGCTACGTTGGGATAAAATGCAATTTCCAAATCCTTATAAATTAACTTGCGTAAGTCACATATCACCCTGATAGTATGAGAAATATATAGATTCGAATAGATCTTTGTGCTCAGTGATTTACAAGTCCCCTTAACAAATTTATACAGAGTTCAATGGGCTTTTAATGTGTACGGCGAGTGTGCATGATGAACAGGATTAACCCTCGTCTACCTGAGCCATTTTTGTAATAACACACCCAAAGAGGAGGTGGTTATTACCCACCAATGTTCAATGTTCAAACAAATTTATAAAGCGCCAAATATCCAAAGAAAAAACAATGTTCAGTGGCGCTATGAAAGTCACGAAGAATAAGCTCTCTCAAAGAGATAAGTTTTTAAAGCTGGACTCTTTGAAATTGTTCAACATTTGGTGACATCTTGATATGGAGTGGAAGCGCGTTCCAAAGCACTGGAGCTGCTGAGGAGAATGATCGGCGACCGTATGTGGATAAGTTCCATTTCGGAGTATGAAGCAAGTAATGAGAAGACGAGCGAAGAGAACGATTTGGGGTGTACAGCGTAATTAAATCAGCAAAAGATACTGAGGTGCAAGTCCATTGAGTGCTTTGTAGGTAAGGAGGAAGATTTTGAATTGAATACGAGATGATACAGGTAACCAGTGAGCTGTTGTTAAAAACTGGTGAGATGGTGTTGAAACTCCTTGGTCCTTGAGATAATTCTAGCTGCAGCATGTTGCAGAAGTTGCAGTTGGGCATCAGGCCATTATAAATGCATTGCCATAAGTCGAGTTTTGCCTGAGATAACGAGGAACAGTGGGCACAATTGTCATTGGAAATGTACTTTCTAATCTTACCCGTATTCGAATTTTTCCGTCAACGAATCGGGGTTAGGACATGACACCCTAACAGCAGCAGCAGCGAATTCAAAATAGAATCAACTTCCGGAGTAACCCGAGTGTAGTCTTTATCAAAGACTTAACGGTAGGAGGGACTGACCAGGAAAATATTAAAGCTAAATGGACCATTTTGAAATTGCACTTTTTTTGTAGCGAGGTTAATCCAGTAAACTCAACGGTTTTGAAAGTCAATAATTATTCCAAAAATATTTTGAAGCCCCAAATGTAAATCATCGTGTCGCGGCAAACAGCGACTTAGAAGAAGTGTCTTCAATATTGTAGTAAAGGAAAAGACACGGGCCCAGACATGGATTTTAGTGGATAAGGCCCCACTACTGACGAGGACTGAGTTTTTATTACGGAGAGAATCTTCTATAAAGCTGTTGTTGTTTTTGTTAATTCCAATCATTGTAACTTTTCCACAAGTCAACGGTGCGGTGTCAATCTTTGTCGAGTGCTTTGGAAGAGTCGAGGACAAGGCAATTCCGGTAACGGAAGGACATTTCAGACTCTGTGTTTGGTCTTTCAAAGCAGTGCAAAACAAAAGGATTTATTACAATGTCAAATATACTTCATAATTCTATGTATGTGTTTAGTTTACACAATAAGGTACTTTTTATCACAAATAAACACTTTTCATTAATGAATCTTGCCTATAAATGGCTCTGGAATGGTTTCGCGTATTACACCTGGCACAAAAAAGTTATCTCGGCATGTTTTCGATCAGGTATTGTGCCAAAGTCAGACCATTTGAAGTTTCGAAATATACATTTTGTGTCTGGTCTTGCTCTTTCATGTTAACACCTCGCTTGTAAAAAGCGTGCACAAATGGCGGAGATTATTAACGCCAAAGACGCAAACCCCAAACCAAAGTTGCAGGTTTGGATTTTCAATGGGTTCACGTGTGGTTTACAACGCAATAATAAGTGTGATGATGCTACACAAAGAAGTTCCGACGACATGAGCGAGCAAGCCTACTGCAATATTGATTGTGGTACACGGGTGTTCGTGTCCAGTACAATGCAATGCCCATTGGAAAAATCCAAAAACTGAACTTTTGGTTTGGGGGTTTGCGTTCTTTCGGGCGCTCGATCCAGCCATTTTTGCACGCTTTTTACAAGCGAGGTGTTTTTTAAATGACCGAGCAAGACCCTAGGCAACTAAATGTATATTTCGAAAACTTTCAAACATGTCTGATTTGGCACAAAAATACAGATCGAAAAACATGACGAGATACTTTTGTGTGCCAGGTGTATATCTTTTGTGGTCAAGACGCCGTGAAAGTAAATACGTTCAAATAGGGATAGAAATGGTTAAACGGTAAGGGGCTTACAAGTTTTTTTGTGGGGGGGTGGGTATTTTTTAAAAAAATATATATGTACATTACTAGCACAGGTTTATGTAATTCTGGTTTCCGGGCTTCAAACAAAAGGGCAAATAAATAAATCGCTATATTGACCATTGAAAACCCAGAGTACAAAGAAAGATTACGATTACTCGCGAATTTCAATGGTTTTAATTTCTACGCAAAATATGTAATGGGTGGCAATATTTACTAACTCAAAGACAAGTTTATCAGGAGATCTTACCTTTACAATCCAGATTCCATGCGCAGGCAAATATGCCATGTCCATAAATCGCAAGACTCGGAATATTGCGATCCTCTATCCTCTTTAGAGCAAAACGTGTGTAACGGGGTATTTCTATTCTATCCATTTTTCCTTCATACTGTATGAATAGCTAATCAATATTAGAGAATTACATTCTGTATTTATTTATGTAAGAGTACATTAAGAGTATATTTATACATGAATCAATCCGCTATATCATAGATCCGCTCTAGACATATTCCACACATATGAATGAGTTGACCTAACCAAATTTCAGAAGTGACTTATTGTGATAAGAGTGCACAGTCTAATTTTAGTCTGTGAGAGATCGTCACCAATATTAATGTGCTACATTATCCCAAGTTAGTGAACACCATTTTAATGTGATCGGTAAAGCCACATCAGCGACAAACTAGCAATTACACCACTATCAGCGATTTTTTCAAATGAAACACACCGCGCCCCCTATTTTTTCAACATCAGAGTTGCATTTTTTTGCACTTGGTGAGGGAAATTGTTGTAGTTAAGACGCCCTGTAAGTGGCTAAGAGTAATGCGCCATATGTATTGTCAAGTAATATGATTTTTATATGTCTTTGTTACTAATAAAAAGTCGGGATGCTCGACTTTATTTTAGACGCGAGAACAGTCGCAATGGTATCTCATGCAGGACCGCATTTAAAAGTGCTACGTGTCTTTTTCACAATGAATAGAGATATAAGATGTCCGATATGACGCTAACTACTAGTCAATTTTAGAGACAAAAGGCATTTTGGGGAATTTGGGAAACAATGACTGATAGTGCTTACGTAATGAGCGGTAAACGTAAACGAATTACTATTTGAAATTAAAGAAATATCAGTGATGTCACGTTGATGGAGTGAGCCAGGTCCGAAGGTAGGTCAGCGTCTCTGGTAGTATACGGGTATGTGGAGATCTTTTGCACTTTTCAGTAGTTTGGTATAGCTATGGTGTAAAAAGCTCGTGACATTGTTTGTTATAATAGTATCGAGTCCAAGTTCAATAAAAAACGCTGACTTAAATCGTTGGGTATTATATATTGCGCGAGTTAGCTGAACTTTCAAAACGACAATAATAAAACAAACCCAGAAACACCATCAATTACTCTTTTGGCTTATGTATTTGGTGGTGTATTGCCCCTGAGTTTGCGTATTGAAAGACCCTTGACATAATAAATCAGAGACAATATGTACAGATCAAAATTCAAACCTGGCTTTTAACATTTAAAGTATATTAGCATTTGAAATCAGTACCTCATTTTCTCCCTTTTCATCATCTGACTTTTGCCATTCAAACCGCCAGGTTGTATGCAATTTGTAACTCGGAACCCATTGGTTGAGCGTCGTCCCCGCCCGTTTGCATGACCATTCCGTCACTATATTGTCTGTCGAAACAAGTTCACCTGCAACCATGCATCCACATATTAAGCGGATGCCATCCATTTACGCTATCCAGGCGAGACTTGCCACGACCATACCCTCCAGCGGTAGGGACGGTAGTAATCTGATAATTTTTGATATCGCTATTTTTCATTCCAATAGTTCTTGTCAGACAATCTCGATCTTTCTCGGAGCTGTTCAGTATCGCCACAAAAAAAAAAATAAGAATATCAAAATTTTTTATTTTTTTTATTTTTTTTATTTTTTTTCTGATCGTTCCTAACTAATAATATACTAATATTACAACTCAAATTAATTTCATTAAAATCATGGTATTTTATTTGCGGTTTACCTCATGTGACAACTTCTCTTTCTCTAGAGAAATAGTTCGGACTGTTTCCAATGGCGGAACCAGTGGGGGGAAAACCCCCCCCCCCCCCCCGACAACAAACACATCGGGAAGGGATCAAAAATGTAAAGGCAAAATGATAGGAAGCAGATAAAAAAGAGAAATAAAAGAAGGGAAAGAGAATAAAGGAAATAATAAGAGAGGAAGGGGAATAATAAAGGGTAAGGGAGAATAGAAAAAGGAAAGAAAAGGGGGAAAGAAAGGAGAAGGGAGAAGATGGAAGAAAAGGAACGGAAATGATGTTAAATTAAAGCTTCAAATGAATTTATTTGAAAATTTGTGCTTTGAAACTTTCTTACCTTATAAGATTAAAAAAACAAGGATGCTTCCGTGGGCCTACGCCCCCAATCCCCCCCCCGACCCCGCCCGGCTTCGCCCCTGGACCCCCACCAGCCCCAAAACACCCCACACCCGTGTAATCCTTGCGGAAAGGCCTCGCTCGCACATTAATCAGCCTACAGCTGTACAATGCGTGAAACTATTAAGTTCTAGCCCCCGCCCCCCACCGAGGGTCCGTCTGGATACCCACACACCTCCTCCCAACAATCTCCCTCCCCAGAATCAGAGTGAGGTTGTACTAAATTTACACTAACATCGTTTATATCTGGAACAGAGCACACTTGTTATTGGCTACAGGCTTACCCCCCCCCCCCCCCTGATAGCCTCCGTGGCGCCCTAATTTCATCAAACTCATACATTATCGTCTACCTAAGCGTTTCAATCTTTGTGGTCCCTGTACGGGAAAGGTCAAACATGTCAGAAGCTTTGTCCAGCGTTAAATGCTCCTACCGGCATATCACAGTATGTCTTTGCCTAACTCCAACGGAGAACTTATATATCCTAAGCAGAATTGCTCCCCAGAACATCCGAGTATATAGGCGAAGCTGCAAAGCGTATCTGCCAAGTAATCTAATGTGAAGCACCCCTACTATCCGGACATAGACTTCTGCCAGCCGCTTTAATCCAAGTTTCTTTATCAAGTTCCAACCCCTTGAAAGCGTCCTCGAAGGAGTGTTCAGAGAGCCGCCTGGGACAAAAAGACTTGCTATGCAATCAAGTAACATCTATGAGTATTGAACCTGTGAGCATCTCCACCGAGCTTGACTCCCTCAATGGGCTCAATTGCGATGTCCTCAACAGATTGAGACCAAATTGGCCGATCTAGGTTTCCTTGCAAAGTGGGGCTCCTGGAAGCATATCAGGACACTACTTATGGTTGTTGAAAGCACCACATATTTTTGAAAAGTTTGCCAAAAATGGCATTTAGGGATTTACGGTATATTCCGTCCTACAGCCTCTGGGTATAATTTCCGCGCAGTCTTGTTCACTATTGGCGAATTTATCATAGTTATGGGATTTGCCGCAACGTTTTTTGTATTCAGTCATCAGTGAATCCTTGCCAGTCTACTTTCCTATATAATTTAAAGTTTCGCTTAAAAGGCACTTTGTTTGGTCTTCCTGCAGCGATGACCGAATACCGATTGGTCTAATAGAGGATCCCGAACAATCTTTTGCTACACATTAACGGTGTTTTACTAACATAAGCTAAATCAGGGTTGTAACCTCTCTTTATATAAAATGATGGCGACAGCTTAGGGTCATTAAGGAGACGTATAATTATTTTGACTGTCTAACCATTCTTTGACAGCTTTGTCCGTCTTTATTGGTTCATTGTAGACCCATTGGGTACTATGAGCTGTCGACATCTTCTGTATGAAGAAATGAGTTTTGCTGGAATTCGCAGTTTGAAAATAAATGACTGATTGATCTTTGGCAGAGCTGAGCTCATGGTGAGGACTTCGATGTTATTGTCAACAGACATGAAGTTGCTCTACAAATGTGCTGTTAATGCATTTCACCATTATGTTACATGCATTACATTCAGCATTCTTGACTCGTCTTTCGAGTTGTCCTGAGTCATCAATATGGTTTTGAGTCACGTCATATTGACTCATAATTGGTTGAAAGCGTATGTGACTCATGACATGTGACAAATCCACCAGGTGACTCATTTATTTCCTATGCACCATCACCTTTCATCTCTGTATTGTTAACACTACTTAACTGCATAAGGGTTGCACTTCCGTTAGTGCGCAATTCAGTTTCTACCACTATTCCCAATGAATTTTAGATGAAATCCACCCACATGTAGAAGGATTCAAAGACAAAAAAAAAACCCTCAACAATAAGACATAAAAAACTGAAAAAATTGTTCAGTAAAACTGGGACAATTTCCCTTCGCTGCATTCTACGGCACTGATTCACCTAGACTTTTGCTGATGCTTAATTGGTGAAGGATGAACTATAATTTAACTAGTAAGCACAAATGAACGCTCGTGCCATGTTAATATTTTTAGTTTACTTGTATAATTTACCATAGGTTTCCTACAGTAAACCGCTATACGATGTATATAAAATAATTAATGACAAACCAATGGCCTACCATACTTTCCAAGAATTTTTTTGATTAATTATTTACTTTTTGTTTATGTCACTAGGTTTATGCATATTAAAATCAGAATCACAGTAACTCTATTAATATTTTTTGAATTTTTTTCATGGGCAGCTTCCGTTAGTGCATAAGGGTGGCCTCCTATGGGACCCAGCTAATTAAACGCAAAACGAACGCAGCTGGATTGAATTTTTTGCACAATGCAAGCGCAACTAAAAGTTAGACAAATACAAAAAATAAAAACCAAATATATGCAGCGTTAAAACACTCCGGCCGAAAAAACCAAAAATGGGTACCTAGGAACCCCCCCCCGTTATGCAGTTAAGTGTTAATCTAAATTTAAGACAATAATCTAAATTGGTCTCGTTCGCTCTCTACAGATTTTTACTTCACCATTATGAAACGTACCTCGGCATCCCAGCAGTTCCAGTCGACGAGCAAATGCACCACCATGGTTAGACAATGGACGAATCCGTAAAAATTGGCGTAAATTGCTTGATAGAACGATTTGTGGCCTGTTTATTTTGCCCAAGAACCTGTAAAAATCTGCAATACATGAGCAGAAATATATTTTTTAACATGTACAATTTTACTGGATTAAATCATTGATTTTTCCATCAGTCTTGACTTATAACCCCTAAGCGACTAAAAAACCCTGCTTTACGGGCCTGACCGACCCGTATTTTTCGTTGCAGAATTTTGTTCTTATCATTTTTCCAAAATCATGTAAATCAGCCTGTTTTAGCCCAATTGATAATTTTGCCTATTTTTGTTTTATAAAATTTGTTTGTAAAAATGTTTAATTTTTTTTCTCCTTGATTTTTCAGATTTTTAGGCCATTTTGACCTCAAAAAAGAAAAAGAAAAAATTCGCCCGACTGACTGACCCTAGGTCCGCTCGCCTGTAAAACAGGGTGGTTATACGTCGCCTTATAAAAGGCTATTTTCGCTGTCACATTTGATCCCCAGTTCAGACACTTAGTATCTAGGCAACCATACCCATATGGCAGTGTTGTAACGTTTATTTCAGAGTATTTTAAGGGTCCTAATTATAGGCAGGGCAACCCCTAATATTCCATTGCAAAACTTGACATCTCATGCCTATAACAACGTGTCCTATCTGGATAGCTTCATTAACCACAGTAAATATCCTAAGTGGACACGTTTTTTGCAATCAGCTTCAGCGGGGTGTTGGGCCCCCTCCAGATCCTATTTCCACTAGGTAATGTTGCATGTATAGCAATGATTCCAAAAACTATGACTCATGTTATGATATAACATTATATGATGAGCCTACTAATTTACTAAAGTATGAAGGGGTCGTTTGGTGGGTTTTTTTGGGGTGGGTTAGGATTGGGAGGGTAGTTTTGTTATTTGGTACAGCATTTGTGCATGTTTGGTATCATATTTCACACCAATGTTACCAGCTTTCCTTATACATATATATACTAATCCTAAATTTTCATTCAGTATGTTTTCTTTAAGGTATGGAACAAGTGAGCTATTATGTTTTTTGAACCGTAATAGGTACAGTAAAGCCCACAGTGTATACACTGTTGCTCATATTCAAAGTTTACTAAAAAAAAATATTTTTACACTTTGTATGGAATGATTCTTACATTGGGAGTTTATTTGATATCTAGGGTTTATATCGGCCACACAACTTTAATGATCAGTCTCTTCCGAACATATCCCCATGAAACTTAGTCCACAATTAACCCCTTACGAACGTGTGTCAACCTTACCTAAAGAAAAGCGGGGTATTTGAACAGCAATTTGAAGGATCGTGTAACCAGTGTTTCCCTTTCGTCATATTATACTATGACACTTTTTGGTGATTTCATGCATCGAAATGTTGAATAGTACTGTTGTCAAGTCAATCAGAGTCACAACACGATATGGCCATCTGGTATGAATCAATGCGTCGAGACGTCGTGGCATACTGTCCACTGTCCACAAGCTTGTTTATGATGGCATGGGCAGAGCGTCGCACTCATGGATCAGAGCTAGCTAACTTCTCAGTTTTGAGGAAGATGGCCCTGTTTGATGGCACGGCCTAAGGCGTCTCACATGCTCTTCATAGGGTTCAAATCAGGGAGCAATCATGTCATGGTATCTGCTTTGCCATCTCCCTCTGGCCTCAAAAAAGTGTCTCCCTACAGCGGCCCGGTGCGGTCCTTGACTTGTCGTCTCCTTGCAGCCGAAAATTGTTTACAGGCTCTTGCATGTGGCAGACAGTGGCTTTCCAGAAAGTTCCCAGGTACACGACGAAACTGGCTTCATTTTTCCATATGGCACTACTATTGATGTTTTTCCTCCATATAAATTACCGGCCCATACCATCACTGACCGCCACCGCCACCCTTGAGTCGATTCCGTGAATACATTCATCCCGGAGGTTCTCCCACGTAATCAACGAACCTTTTGTCTTCCACCATCTTTAAATGGTCAAGGATGTCGCGGCTCTCGACCAATAAAAACAAAATTTTCGCCAGTGGTCCCTGAGTTGTAATCTTTTTGGTCCTGCCCTCCCCAGCTAGCGAAGGCATGGACCTCTGTAGTTAAGGTGTGTTGATGGTCAAGGTGTAGCGGCTCTCGCCAATAAAAACAACAATTTCTCGCCAGTGTCTGAGTTGTAATCTTTTGGGTCTTCCCCAGGCCAGCGAAGTCGATGGACTCTGTGGTGAACGGTTACGGGTGGACCTTTGGTCATGCGTCTTGGTCGGTAACCATGTTAAAGCAATCGTCCGATTTAGACAGTTTGGCAGGAAACGTTTAAAATTCCAAGTGTCTTCCTTCCACCAACACGAAAGACGGCTCGTTGTCATTTTTTCTCGGGCTGTACGGCACAGATTACGCAGTCGGAGATCATCTCGTCTGTAGTCAATCGTGTTCGTCCTGGAGATTTTCGATTTTCCTCACTAAATGACCCACCTCTTGATGATGGTCTGAGGATTTTACAAATGGTGCGTTGAACTAGGCATAGCCCTGGGACCTCTGTGGGTCAGTTTAAAATTGTAAAGGAAGCAACCAACGGGCTCTTTTGCCACACAGTTCTTTGAACAGGAATAAGGAACAAACAACAGACGGTGATATTTTACAGCTCCCACAAAAGCCACTGTTACTTAATGCAAAATTAAGTTATTTGATGTCTTATTAATTTTGTTCCCATGGTTTTCCTACTAAAAAATCATAAAATGTTCAATATCACGACGACGAGATAATTGGATTTTGACACTAGGCCTGAATTGATAAGACAAAAATAATATTCACAAATTGTAATTTATTTGCAATTAAAGATAAAAAAACTCTATTAGAGAAAAATTAGAGAAACTTCCATGCTGTGTCCAAAAGTATCCTGATGACCACCGGGGTTGACCTGTGGAAGTGAAATACCAGTTGAAGAGCTCCATTCTGCCACTTAAGGAAGCGGATACTAGCCTTTTACTTCATACATTTTGTGCTATCTTCAGAATAGAAGGCATAAAGCGAGTATTTTATTTTATGCCATTAACACTGAGTAGCTTGTGTAGCTACTACTACAAGACTAAACTTGAGGAAATGGGGTTTCTGCGAATTAATATAATCTCACATGGGGTTGGAGGAGCTTTGGATGAAGACTTCAACAGATTGCTTATCTGCCTATAACCTAAAATAACTGCAGGCAGATGAAATATCCCCGAGCCCTCCCACTACTCCACAATCTCAGTGGGCGTGATATACTGAATATTAAACACAATGCATTTAATTAATACACCTTTTCCGTAGGATGATAACATGGAAAAATTACACACATTCAATGTTTAAAATTAAATTTTCTTTCATTTGAACCCAACATGAGTACCTTTAGTCAAAATTTACTCCGATTTACTCAAAGTGACCCTCCCCTCTTGTAGTCTTATTAGCATATTTGTTAACGTGTCCCCCTGGGGTTTTTATTTGATACATCTGAACTCTTTTGACATGCATAAAGTTTTTTATAGCATCGCATTGCAGGTCAACCTTGCCTGCAGCACACTTTTGGGTTATCCATTTGCATTATATCTTTGAACTTTTCTATGATTTTCCTCTGTTAGCTGTAAAAACGCATCTCTTGCTTCCCTGAACATGGCTCCCTTTTTGTCACTAGGATTATCATAATTAAAACCATCGAACGAGTTCTCAGGGATCTAGAAAGTGTTAGATAGATTTGGAATTGGCCTGTTTAGGACCAATTTGGTTAAGTACAGAATTCATCTGCTGGAACACTCGTTTTTTTTATTTTCCTATATCATGTGGTCCTCCGACACTAAAAAAAACACCTCTCAAATTTCAAATCCTACCAAAAGTAGCATTGGCAACAAACTACCCAAATATATAAAGTAGTGTGGCGATAATACACCGACACTTGTTTATAAAGTCCGGGAGGAAGTGCGAAAGACCCATATCGGTGACGCACATGTACCTTACCCCCCTTCACTAAGTACCGGCTACCCCCCAGGCTCTCAAGCAATATTTTCCTTATTCCAAAGTCCCCCTTTGGAGTTGTAGAGTCAACTCCTCTTAGGTGCT
>JAMKCH010029469.1:0-17226 GCA_023653785.1 Ophioderma brevispina
TAACATGTATTGAATGGGTCCAACACGCCCCTTTCACTTGAATAAGCATAGTCAGCATCAGCTCTGAATGAGAACTTAGGGTATCAGCCCAATTTCAACACATGGCCATATTTTTGCTGCTTCAAAACAATCCCCATGAAATTCGGCAAGCATTTACTTCTAGGTACAACATCGGAAATCAGACCAAAATGCTGGGAAAATTTCCAATCACACATGCGCAGATTCAACAGATGCTTGCAGGGAGCTGACGGTGTAGAATGATCCTAATTTGATTTGTGGTCTCAAGTGGCTGCCAACAATATTGATCAAAGGGATAATGTCACCGTTGGATCCTACTTCTTCTACCATCATACGATTGAACTGGTTTGGCATTAACCTGACAGATCAATATTAGGTAGGTAACTTACAGACCATTCTTTTTAAAGAGACAAGATCCTATGGTGTCAAATAGGATTAGGCAACAGGGGTGAATGAGACGATGTACTATAGGTTACTAGGTTGATTTAAAAAGCACCATGGTGATATTCGTTCCAACCTATTAAATAATCACGAGTCGGATATGGATAAACATGTCAATAGAGTATCTTCTCCTCTTCCCCTAACAGATGGGACATACCGTCTCTAAATAAAGTGTCGCAGGCTGGGGCTTGTAAGCCACATGAGACGCAGTAAATACACAAGTACACAGAGCTATAGTCTTAAGCCTTTATTCTACGTCACCATCATGGACCACTACAAGTATCTGATGATGTGGCCAATATTATATTTTGCCAGTGGTGGTGTGCTCCACGTAGCATAACCTTTGGACCCAAGTGTAGGGTTTCTGCTGACTAGCCAAAGGTGCTTGAACATCAAGGTCTACCTGTGCACATGTCAGCACATGTCACATCTCCCTTTCTTTGAATGAGAAGATAGATACAGTGTGAATTAAGCTAAAAACATTTCAACCATAAAATCATAACTCCAGCATGATAATTTCAAAGATTTGATCAACATATTTTTTTTAAAAATTATAATCAACATGTACAGTCATGTGAATGGGGAGTAAATTAATTGCCTAGCTTATATCAGTGCATCAATTTATTTGATAAGTCTCTTGTTGAGGCCATCCACTGTTTGCAGGTTCATTCAGGCATCCTTGGAGCACACATAATCTTCAAGAGCAGTTTTTGAGTTTTGGTGGTCATCATTGATCATCATCATACACATAGTCATTGTGGGCCTACAGTTTCCTAACTGAATGCACTATTGGCATGTGTGTACCAACACTTACATCTGTAACAATCAACTTCAAGATAGGCTAACCTTAAACTAATAGGCTATTAATGCCTAATTTGTTTCTTAATTGTTGATACAATTGTGTTTGTTCCAGACTTGTGTAATGCTAGAACATCATGGCTGTGAGCTTTACTTAATTAATTCTACTCTAATTAAAACTATTACATATAAATAATTAAATCTCAATAACCATAGTCCAATCCATTTCAATTCCAATAAACTCATAATAATTTATCTGTTTTGGTTTTGGTTTCTTGTTTAGGTTTTCTATTTGGTAGTTTCTGTAAGTTTGAGACCTATTTCCCGTCTGTCTTGCTCCTTGACATTCAACAATGTAGCTTCTTTGGAAATTTGGATTTTTTTCAATCACAGGTGCATCTTGCCAACGTTTCCTGTTGGCAGTGAGCAATTTTCACTTTTCGTCCTCTTTCCTCCCAATGGAGGAAGTTCTTTGGTACCTTTGTCCCAATATTTCTTTGTTTTGCCTGCTTTGAGCTGTGTTTGGTTTGAAATTTGGTAACTACTGTTGGGTTAACAGCTTTTTGGTAGTTGGAAAGATTTTTTCTGTGCGGGCTTTTTGCATTAATAATTGTAGCTGGACTTGCACCTACATTTGTTAATGGACTATTCTGTATACCAACAATGCCAATGGTCCATCTTTGCCTTCCCTTTTTTGCTTTATTTGATAATGTTTTTGCAATGCCTCTTTACTTCGGCTTTGCTATTACTTCTTGGAAATGTTGGCGATGATGTAACCAAATTGAACTGAATATTCCTTTGCAAGTTCCTGAAACTTTCTGAGGTAAGTAAACGATGCATTATCGGTAACCATTTCAACAGGAATACCATATCTAACACAGTTTTTGCTTACATATATTAATCACTCCTAGCACTAGTTTGGGGTTGAAACTCATTATTTCAAAGAAAGCTTGATCATATCAACAGCAACAATATGATTGTTACCATCTATCTCAATACATCTGAAGCTATTTATCGCCATGATAAGTTTGGTTTCTCATGTCCCTACATAGGTTCATTGACTGTTTTTTGGTTTGAACTTCGCACATGTGTCCACAGTGTTGAACTGTATGAGTGACCTCGGCTAGCATTTCCTGTCCAGTACACTAATCCTTGCCCATTTGTTTACTCTTTTCAATCCCCATATTAGCTTTGTTATCTCTTATACTTTGTGGGCCCTTAGTGATTTCGGTACAGCTCGATTTGACTTAAATATTAACCATCTTCTTCATTGTACAGTTCTTCTGCTGATTGTCCCAATAATTGCCTGATTACATTTGTTTACTTTTTTAATTTTTGCTGGGGGCCAACCTTTTTTGATGGTTTTGTGAAGTAACTCAATTCAAAACATCATTTTCAGTTGCTTTTTTGAGCTCAGCAATGCTATTATCGGTCATTTGTACACATTCTAAATCATACATATAGGTACATTATTCTCAGTTTCAGTTCTGTGACTGGTAAATAGTTTCTGCTTAAGGCGTCCTGCTATATTTAACCTGCCCTTTACATATTTGCATCCAACTAATATTTTTGCAGCTTTAGTACATTTCTGTAAACGCATGGGTGCAGTGTAGAGCGGCTTTTTAAATGTTTCTAAAGGTCTATGGTCTGTTTGGACATTTACTGTACGACCAAATATGTAGTGGTGAATTGTGTGCAAGCCGAAGACACTGCAGCTAATTCGTTCCAATTTGCTCCAGGTTTTTTTGATTCCTCTGTAAAACCATTTTGAGGCATATGCTATCGGTTGTCCTTCTTGTATGGAGGAACTGCGCCAGTACCTGAGCTGGAGCTAATCTACACTTATAGTGACATGTTTTTGTAGATCCAAAGAATTTATGTTTTAGCTTGTGTTACCAACATCTTTAATTCCTGAAACTATCTTCTTGTTCTTTGTCCCAAAAGAAGCTACATCTTTGTCCACGACTTTTTCTTAAAGACCTGATTTTTTTTGTGACAAGTTTGGAATGAATTTTCCAATTAATTTACCATTCCTAAGAATTGTTGAATACCACCTGGTTTGTGTCATTGTAGCGGCCATTTGAGATCGCTTCTACTTCTTGTTGATCAGGTTTTTAACACCCATCTTTTGAAAATACCATGTCCTAGGTCTTTATCTTCCTGTGTGTTTAAACTTGCATTTTTTCGTTTCTTCATTAGTTTTTATTTCATTTCTTGACACTTTTGAGAACTTGTTCCAAATTATCAATCATGTGAGCTTGAGGTTACATGTATCAGAATATCATCCATGATGAACGTGGACAATTTGGATACTTTAAATGCATCTGTCATAATTCTTTGAAAGATTTCTGGGGCTACACTGATACCAAAAGGCCATTCGATTGAATTTTGTATCGACCAAACTCTGTATGAAAATCAAAATATCGAAGATTCAGGGCTTAATGTACCATCCACTATCCTGAATTTGACTCTAAAGTGTAAATTACGCTTGAAACCCACTCAATTAATCAAATTCATCTAAGTTTTCATTGATATGCTCTCGAAGGAGCGCCTTGTTTATATCTGCTGGGTCAATGCAAATGCGTACTTTCCCTGTAGGTTGACAACTGTTTATACCATGCTACTAAAACCGCCAACTTCGGCCTGTACCATTTACCTTAGATATTACATTGAGTTTTTCCCATTCTGTCTAGCCTCATTGTTTTAATTACCTTTTCTTTGAGTGCTCTTGGTACTCTACGAGGTTGGCATGAAACAGGTATTGCATCTGGTTTCACTTTTATGGTTTGTTCTCCTGGTAATAACACCTAATGCTTCAAACACACCTTTATACTCTTGTCTGAGCTGTTTCGGTTTTTTAACACAACCCTGGTTTTCAAGTTTTTCTGATTGTTTCTGATTGGTTTGGTTTTGACTCTCTGTTTTTTCAAGTTTCTGAACTTCTTGTACCTCATTTTCACTTGTACATCTACTTTAACAATCCTAGACTTTACCTTGTCTTCAAAACCTAGTATTGGTATTCTAGTCCTATTGTACAATTTCAAATACAAGAGGGTCGTATTTGGTTACAATGCTCACATTCAATGTGCATGTTGCCCACAGTAATTTTCTACCACCAAATGCTCTTAGTGTGCTTTTACTACGGTACATGCTTTGGCTTCCTATTGTTTTTCCATGTTTGAACTGACAGACACATTCCATGCTGGCTCCTGTATCAACTTTCTAGGTGTTGTAAGTACGTCCCGATTTAGGTTTCTGTTTTCCATATCTTTTGTGACACTTTGAGCTCTTCGATGCTTATGTCATCCATATTCAGAGGGTCATCATCGGTTAGATCAATCAGTTCCTCATTGTCAGATCTGGATCGGCACACTTTTGCAAAATTGATTGGTTTTGCACACTTTTTGCATTTTGTCCCATCACGCGGGCAGTTTGCGAGGACCATGTGTGTTCACCACACTTTCTACAGCAAAAGTCTTTTTGTTTCGACGTTTCCTTTCCTCCTTGTGAGTTGTGACGTGTCTTTGTTTTGCGGTTTACCTCTGTATTTCTTCTTTGCACGTTTCTGCAATGTGTCTAGTTTGTTGGCCATCCTCTGTAACGTGATTCAGCTTGCCATTGTGAATTTGTGCACTCATCTATCGTGGCAGATGTTTATTGCTGTAGCTAAGTCTAAGTTTTTGGTTGATAGTAGTTGCTTTCATACGCATCTGACCGAATCCCCAGAATAGCCTGGCGCGGATACGACCTTCTCCAAGTGTTTCAAAACTCGTCAAGAGCTGCTTAACTCTTAGTCTGTCACATATGTATCTATAGATTTCTTCGCGATCCTGACTACGCGTGTTTTAAAGACGTGTCTTCATATGTTACTTTTTCTGTGGAAGGAATCGATGTTCATCTATTTTCTATGAGACTGTGGTAGCCATCCTCTTGGTCTTCTCCTGGAGCGAAAGACAATGTATTGTACACTTCTGAGGACTTCGCTTCCCTGCCAACATGTAGTACCGCGGAACTCTGCACTGCTTTTGCCTTATTTTGTAGGCCACTGGCAGTCCTATACAGGTTAAACTGTTGTTTCCAATGTGTCCGTTTCTGAGAAGGATGTTCTCCACCACACAAAGGAAGTTGCTGCGTGAGTTATTCATATTTGGTATTTGTAACCATTAATACAATCCCTTTTCTGACACCCAGTCGCAGGCTGGGGCTGTAAGCCACATAGACGCAGTAAATACACAGTACAACAAAGCTATAGTAGCTAAGCCTATTCGACGTCACCATCTTGACAACTACAAGGTATCTGATGATGTGGCAATCTTAGATTTGACAGTGGAGGTGTGATTCCCACCTAGCAATAACCTTTTGACCCAAGGTGTAGGTGTTTCTGCGGACTAGCCAAAGTTGCTGACATCAAGGCATACACCTGGTGCACATGATCAGCACATGTCACAATAAGTACAAGTCAGATCAGGATTTACCATGTCACTAAGATTACTTCCAGAAAGAAAATCCATCATTGACCTGGCATTGGTGGTAGACTCATACGCAGGATGAAAAAATCAGTGTTGTATTCAAAACAACAAGTCGTATAATATCAGTTATCTAATGCAGAGGTTTTGCGGGAGGAGAGCGTGTCCTAGTGGTTTAGGTGCTTGCCTGTGATGCAAATTTACCAAAATTCTGTGTTCGAATCCCAGTAGGGACACTGACTAGGATTTATTCGGGTACTCAATTTCTGGATTGATCTGGATACAAGCTAGTGATATAAAACAATACCGCTCTCCTCTATGGTTTACTTGGATTTGGGTGAGGGGATGTTAAGCTCTCGGTCATCATATACATCACAGCCAGTTTCGAATAAGAGTAGGGTGAAAACCTCTGGTTGTGTCAAGGTGGTGTGAAGAGTTAACATTGTTAATGTCAGCTACCAATTTTTATTCAATTTTGTATCACCTGCCTTAGCAGGCAAGACACATTTGTGTCGCCTGATGATGTTGTCTGTTGTGAAAAAGGGTTAATATTTGCCTGTGATATCTGCATACTTTGATGGATTTCAACCAAACTTGAGTCATAGGTGCAACATGGGATCCCGCATTTGTTGTTGAGGTCAAACATCACATGTCAAGGTCATGTGAGGTCAAGTTGTAAGATGTGCTGAAATGTAAAATGGACCTCAATTGAAAAGTTGAAGTTCAATTGGAACCAAACTTGAATCATAGGTGCAACATTGGATCCCTCATTTGTTTATGGATATTACATGGAAAGGTGATGAGGCCTATCATTCACAAACCACGATGGCAGGTGACACTAGACCACAATCTATTTTTTTTGTATTGCTGAACCTCTTCTGATTAATTTCGGGGTGTTGTCACATTGAGTGCGGGTAATGGCCCTCATCATCTCCCTCACTTCACACCTTGTGGTATTTGCAAGAGATAGGAGCTGTAACGGCCTGATCAATATGGGTTGAGGCATAGATCCAGAAGTCATTGCTCCAGATCTAGCATCACCGGTTGAAGAATAGAGCAGAAATAGGTAGTAATATTGGCAGGATGATGAGGTATCAATGCACACACCAAGGCCAACCTCTTCAATATTTCAGGTCAAATCTCAGATTGAATTGATACTAAGCCATGCCCTCATTTTGAACTGATGAGCCATATTTATGGGATAAACGTAAAGTGGAAGCTCAGCAGTTTCCAAAGATGATATATTTTTTTTTTTAGTTGATAAATGTTTTATACTACTGTGAAGAAAAAAAAAACACAATAGAAAATAACTCCCACCATATTGAGCAAACTATTCCATATTTTTAGGTTATTAACGATTGATTGTAATATTTACTTTGATAATCAGCATGTTTCTACTGGCAAATTTGATTTTAATTTGATTAGATTTGATTTATTTGGACAATATCCTGGATAGCCCAAGAAAGCCTCTACAGAAGTTTATTTCCATTGGGGTCCATTTTGAATTGGGACAGCCGAGAGTAATCACCCTATTCTTTTCAAAAGTGACAGTGATCCACAGTGTTGACCCCACCACTCGCTCCATCAAATCTGAGATTTTGTATCATTAGACAGATTATATTTTTCTCATCTCATCTGCAGAATTCTTTTCCATGTGCTGATGATACTACAAGCTAATATATGAGTTCTGTAACTTTACAACTACCACAAGTTACCACAGTGTGGTATTTTGTGGTATAAATCCTTGTTAGGGCTAATTATATTGTCATAATTACATTATACCCTTCTATTCAGAATAGATGCAAAGGGTATAGTAAAATCAATGCTATTTCATCATGTAGTCATTTTAATAACCAGTTGAAATGCAGCTTTCAAATATTTAAGCTCTAGCCCTCTTCAACCCTTCACCATTACCATTTTGGTGATTAGCTAAGAAAATCACATAAGATCCATTTTGATCAATCATCATGTATTCTTATTCAGTGGGCGGGGTTTAGTAAGCAAACATGCAATATCATTGGCTGTTGCCTATCTTATATGAGACGATATTAGATAGTGTGTCATCCCGCAAGTGTTTACGCGCATGTGTATAAGGTTACGCAGTGCACACAGCTAGTACGGGCTGGTTCATTTTTGACAGCGGGGAATATTTTTGCCTTTGACCCCTAAATCATGCGTCATATGACAGTCATAATTGACTTTTTTGTAGTGTTGGTCAAGTACTACAAGATGACAGCATTAGTTTTGAGATTTGAGCAAATTCTAGATTTTTTGCATGGTTAACTTTGTTGACCCCTGTGACCCTATCGTGACCTTTGACCCCAATCTGATCATGTCAAAAGTTTGTGAGTTCGTACTTGTCCTTGTCACCAGTTTTGGTTATTATGGAATGTTCCATGCCTGAGATATTGGCATCTTGACAGAAAGAAAGAAAGAAACCGTACAGAAACAAAACACAGTCGAGTTCCTTGACTGTGTAATACACAAATAAATTGGTACTCTCTGGTGGTCTGTTGTGCACACTGGATCCAGGCTCATCTAGTCCAGATATAAAAACACAAATACATGTTGTGGTCAGGTGTATTGATTGTGCTACTCAGGGCAACAGCTTTGATTAAATAAATTGCCTTGTGGTTTTAATCTTCCCTGTATAAAAACTATCAAAATTCTTGCAAATGTGATACAATTCGTCTTGCACTCTGCCTGAGTTGAACTTATTGAACTTGCTAGTTTACTAGTGGAAGCATGGAACATGAGACATCTAAATTAGGTTGCTATTTTTTTTAGTTTTAGGGAGGTTGGATATGCTCCACTCCTCGCATGATTCCTTTATATAAATATTATGATCTGTGACATTATTTGTATCAGACGTGCAATCCCAATGAATAAAGTCGGTACAGCGCCTTCAGCAAGGCTAGCTCAAGGGATGTCAAAGCTGTGCTGTCCGTAACTAGGATTGAACACATTAATTCATGATTAAATGTTTCATGGCATATATTGCTTACCGGGTGCATTTGCTCCCTATTACTTCAGCTCATTATCATTAAATAATGGTCTTTAAAGGTCCATGGCCCGATCGCTAATAGCCTCGTCCCCAGAAGCCCCAGATTTTACCGGAAGTGGTCAATATTTTGGTATCAGAAGAAAGCTACTATTTTTCTCATTTACCCTGTGAAATCTTAGGGCCAAAGGATGTTTGGTTTGGAATTTATGAGCGAAAATGTGCCCCATTTTGGTCGACCAATATTAATTTTACAGAGTACTCTATGGGGCTTACAAAATCACGTTTTTAGCTCTCACATGAAAACGGATTGAAATATCGGCGCGAAACTTTACAGATGGAGTTTTGGGGTGATGGCCAATCTATCAAGATGAAAACTTCATGTCCTTAAATCGGGCCATCCCCTTTAATGTCTTAGAAAGCTATCATAGCATCTTATTCTGATTGATAGTCACTAGGGGCAATATAAAGATGTGTAGCATGAATATCTGATGGATTTAGATATTAGGCTAAATGCGTTCTTCATGCTAATGGTATAGAACATGATGCAAGATCCACTTATCCACCCACATTGTAGCTATAATGGGTATTGTGTTCACTTCTAATTGCCTTCAGCATCATGAGTGAAATGAGGCTGTGCGATTTTCAGAATCCACAGCCAATTTGAGAGTTTAGGGCAAAAAGGCCATATCTGCAATAGCTGCCAGGTGTTAGATTTGGCAGGTATAACACTTAATAACAACACAACTGACAAATGGCAGCTATTGCAGATGGGGCCTTCTTGCAGTACACCCTCAAATTGAAGAGTGTCAATATTACAGATCCTTGTACACCCCTAGTTCTTTGATTTTGGTTGGGTACTCAATGCTGGTGCTGGATCAAATTGGATGATTTTCGCCAATATTTATTGGTCTCATTATGAGTTTTAAAATATTGGACTCAATTGCATCTCACCCAATAGTTTTGCAACTCATAACTTGACCAATAAATATGGGCTCAATCAATCCAATTTTGTACCAAAATTTGTAATCGGATGTTTTAGTGATGGCTTCCATGTGAGGAATAAACATAAAAGTATCTGACCTTGATCGGGTCACCCACCTTTTTAACAATCTGTCTGTGACACTTTTTCTGTGCCTCATAAAGTAATGTTTTATGCTGAATGACTTATTGTAGTTGCAACATATAGTTGTGGGCATAATTCCTGTTAAATGTTGCCAAAGTAAACGCTTGAGTGCCAGCCAAAACGGCCCAAACCATCTGATTGCACGAAGGCACGGTTGAATGCAGTGAGAGATGCACACGTGTGCCATGTGTTGTAACAATAATTATGGCGAGAGTATCAATTTTTTAATTGAGACCATTTTAATTCTTAAAAGGGTAAACGTCGCGATAATGGATTGGCAGGGCAACAGAACGTCGTGCCCATACCTTTGGGCCTATTTACGATGTTTTCTCAGTTTTGGGGCCCTAATCAAAGTTTGCAGAAGCAGTAACTTCTTTTTTTGCAAGGAGTATATTTGAATTTAACCTGTCAATATTTATAGTGGGCTTACGCTTCTTGCAGTATTTAAAGACGTAAATACCCTTCACTCGATTCGGTGATGTGATGAACATTTAGACGGTTGCCGCTGGCTTAGAGATTATGTGCTTTAGATGATGCAGTCAGTATTTCAATCTGGATAGGTTTTTCACAAAATCTGGGCTGCATTCTGTGACTGTTTCAGATGATATTGAAAACCCATTTGATAAATAAATTTGGTTGCAGGTGTTAGGTATGTTGATGCAAGTTCCACTGAGTGGATTTGTGTAGTGCTGGGTTGAGGGAGACTATCTTAGCAAAGCTGATAGAAGCCTTATGGATTTGGAAAATACTACATCTTGGAAAAAAATTGTTGGAACACTTGATGCAATCTATATAGAAACCATTCTCATGTTCTTATATGAGATTGCAAATGGGTCAGTAATCGTTCATTAAAAAGCAGGCGACTTTCCCCTTTACCATAATCTTCCCATATGGGGGACCTGTCGAGGCTGCTGACAAAATGACTTGGATCAACATTGCTTTGGGGAAGAGGGGGTCAATTCTTTCCTAAATCTGACAAAGTATTTCAAAACTTTTTTCCACGATTGTAGGCACTGATCTCCAAGAACTAATTTAAAAACAGGTTCTTCAAATAGGTAAAGATATGGGAAAGTTAATTGGGTAAGGCAGAGGTTATAATAAAAAGGTATTTACAACGAAACCAATGTTTAATAACTACAAGAAGCAGCCTGTCACATTCAACCGCCAACACCAGATCTTACCCCTGTGGCACTCTCCCTTCATGACACTAAGCACTTATTTTTGAATTGGTTACTTGCAGGTAATCTTATGATAATCAAATCAGCGATACTGTAAAATTGTAGTATGGTTTCCATAGGGTAAATAGCACTATTTTAGTTGGTTACTCAGAGGGCTGTTTCATGTTGTGTCCTTAATATATCCAATCCTACAGATTTTATCATAGGTGGTAGCTAAAACACCATAATGGAAGCATTAGAGCGGAGCACGGACCTGGGTCAAACATCGTTGTTCATGTCACACGACATCTAAGCTTTTGACACCTTTTGGTATTAGTATGGGACCCTCATATCAATGCAAGTAGTAGTGGTCTCAATTGTGGTATCACTTTTTCAATAGGGGCCAATTTAAGTTTACCCAGGGTCAAACTTTTAAACTCTCCCAAACGATGTTGGAAACACTTTCCCATGTCTAGTCAAGGATTCCAAAATGTATGAGTTGGGTAACATCTATGCCATGATTTAGAGTTAGTGGGTAAAAATGCTAAAATTGTAAAAAAAGTCAATTTTCCCATTTGTACGCCACAAAAAGCAAAAGTTGCTTCCAATTTTGGTAAAAAATGAAGTAATTTCTTAAAAAAAAAAAAAAAAAAAGAATAGTTGTAGCATCTGCAACGCATGTTTCTCTTTGTTATGTGAACACAATAGGTCATGAGGCAACACAATCCATGGGGCAATGACCTTCTTTGACCTTTACTTGATAAGTACACATTTTAGCATAACCAACCTCTCCTTTTGGGAGTCCTCTTTTCCTCAGCAATGATTTGCAAGTATTTAAAATATAATCATACTTTAATGTTGACCCTGTACAAATTGGATGACTTATTACCGTTTTTTTAGACATTTTTACCCTATTACTCCAAAACCAGTAATCGTAAGTGGTACAAAGTATACCCTTACAACTGCTCTTCATTTCTTTATTTCCATTATGGAATCAGGCATAATGCTATATCATGTGCTTAATTCCATTAATGGAAAATAAGGCATAATTCTAGTACATCATTTGCTTTATTCCTTAATGGCTAGGCACATGCTATTTTCATGTTGCTGTTATTCCATTAATGGAATAAGGCATAATGCTATTCATGTGCTTATTTCCATTTGGAATCAGGCATAATGCTTATCAACATGCTTTATCATTAATTATAAATGGAAATAAGGAATAATGCTATATCATGTCTTTAGTCCATTAATGAATAAGGCAAATAACTATTGGTGCTTTATTCCATTACTAGAATAAGGCAAAATACTATGTGCTTTATTCCATTAATGGAATAGGCATAATACTATAGGGTTATTCAATAATGGAATAAGGCATGATATAGTGGTGTGTGTGCAAGGGTATATTGTATTATGGCCACTGAAAATAGCATTTCAAGGTAAAATCACTCTTGCTATTCTGTGAATATTTTGTGACATTCCGTGGTTTAAGCATTTCAACCCCGTTGGTTCTTTGATATACATGATTTGCCAATGTATGCAAACACAACTTAGCCACTAGTCCCTCTGACGTGATCAAGTTGGATAAGGACATCACATATAGCTCTATTCCCGATTTGTACTGAAATAGGACTTATTTAAAGGCACAGCCCTACAGGTGTGCACACATACCGCCGTGCAGCGCGTTGTTTCTTGGGCCCCCATGGTGATGATTCACGATGTTTGGCACATCATTATAACATATTACCACTGACCCGAGTTAAGTCCCCCCACGCCGATTATAATCCCACCCCCAAGTTTTTAAAGACTCTGAAATTAGTAGAAAACCTATTATAATCCCACCATAAGGTTTTTTTGCTGGAAGGCAATAGATTACATGCATTTTGTAAAAATCATTACTGTTTTGATAGTATCTTCTAGAGATTTTCTTTACAAAATTATTAGGGTTCATGCTTCAGTCATTTACAGGTCGTTGTTGATCACACATCTCATTGGCACATGAAATATATGGAATAAGTTTAGTTCGAAAGCCTAACTAAAAGTGATGCTATTGGTTTCATGTTAGGGTGGAGATCCCATTATTAATCCACCCCCTAAATTCAAGCTAATTTAGGTTAAAAATAGTGGGACTATACTAGGGCCAGTACAGTAATTATAAGTTTTGTGAGTCTAACAAGGTCATAAGTGCACTAGCTGTCATGTGATACAGATTACATCTGTGTACGCCATGGATTAGATACTCAATTTATCTTCCTTGAGTCAGGGTTCTATTGAAATGGTTCTCAGGTGACTATGTACACCTGAAGAACCATTTTCAAAGCCAACTGGCCCAAAGACTTGGAATAATAGTGTGTTTGTGGGAATTTTGACAAATGGGCGCTATTGCACGTACGACGTTTGCCAACTTCACCACAACAATCTCAATGATGCAGTCTTCTTAATGGTTTCTTCTAAGAGAAGATACCAGTAGCTTCCCACAATGTAATTGTCCAATTGGAAGTTTTTGGACAGGTTGTCATGTGACTGTTAGAGATGAAACACGAAACGATTCAATCAGTACCGTACCAAAAACCTCATTGGAAGCAAAGAAATGCATTGTGGGACGCTACGTGAAATATTCTCTTGGTTTTGCTGACCAGTGATGAAGCCATCTCAGAGTGTTTGAATCAATCCCACAAGCATTGCAATGCATACTGTACTGTTATTAAACAATGGCAGTGCTAGGGATAAAAGAAGTCTTCCAAAAGCTTTAGAACTACAAGAAATTTCATAATCATGCCTAAAATTCTTAAGTACTACACTTTGTGGGCTAAAAGTGCGCACTAACATTCAGGGTTTTTAGTGTTAATAATAGGGATTTTTGTGGGAGCACATGACCCTATTGAGGTGAAATCCAAAAACTGGTGCATTGGGGATGACATCATACGCCCTCTGAAGCCATCCAAAACCACCGACCTAGGACTACAATTCCGCCAAAAAGTGTTGGAAACACTTTTATAAGACTACTTCAAAATGGTCCCCCCTGGACAATGTTGATCCTGAAATTTTGTTCTTGCCACCCTACAAGAACTCAACATTGATTTGTGGGATGGGAGGGTTTAGGGATAGAGAAGCCCCAAGCCTCCAAACCCAAGTTGACAGGATTCCTATATAATATATCTCTTAAGAGAAATACAGGCAAATAATCGGGGCAAAGAGAGCAGTGTTATTCCAACACATTTCGACCAAGATTGTAGTCTTGTGTTGGATTTCAGTCAACTATATTTTAGCTGATGAGACCAAATAATTATGATATGAAATTTTAGTTCAGTTAAGGAATTATAAAAATTTTAAAACAAGTGAGGAAATTCCAAGTGTCCCCTTAACAAGGCAAAATAAAGTGGTGCAGACATGCTCAACATACTTTTAAAAGATTTTGCACAGAAAAATAAAAAAGGGTGTTGAAAAGACCCAATCGGTAGTTACAGCTTCATGTTGTCAGTCCCTGGGCATCATGGGGAGTCCCACAAGTTATGACTCAAATTGATGTTACCTAACACATATTTCCTCAGGTAATATGGGGGAGGTCATACAAAATTGTTTAAGTTTTGTAACAGTATGTGCGTCATTAACTGGCCTGGAAAGTAGAAGACCTGCCCGAGATGAAGTGCATCATTTACAATTCTATCCTTTCAGCATATGTTAGAATTCCCTGGGGCACATTTCACTCTTGTGCAGCCCTAGTGCTATCACTACACAAAATTAAAAGCCAAAAAGAAAGTTGGTCTACTTCTAAAACCCTTTAGAGAGGTATTAAAGTACTTAAAGTGAATCCCTCCGCCTTGTAATATAAGTATTATTCACTTAAAGCTTTTCATCCCCGCACAAAGTAAAAATGTTGTGCGTGCTGCTCTAAATCTTACGTTTGTGGAAGTAGTGATGGAAAAGTAGTGTTATTTATATTTAAGTACTCTAAGAAGTGGCTCTAAGACCTAGTTTAAATGCAAGTGTGTCGTGTGATATGGTACAGGGTGAGGTGAGTGAAAAAAGTACAACCCCAAATTGGAGCAATTTGTCATGGAAAACCTCTGTGCTATTGATTTTTTTCTTCTGTAGGCACATTAAAAATTTTGTTAGCTCTTATATAAATTACAGCCTTTTTAAATAATAGATTGACCCATTTAAAGTTATACTGTAAAAGTGGAAATTTTCGCCGCGACATTAATGGTGCGCTTTTATTTTTTTTTTTTTTTTTTTTTTTTTTTTTTGCGCTGCTTCTGAGCTAGCACGAAATCAAAAACCCGCGAAAATGTTTATTTTGTGTGTAGGGCTATGTAGGAGAGCTGAAAAGAGCGATTTAAAAACAAGCAAAAATTTTAAAAATCACTGAAACCCGAAAAAATTACACACGCAAAAATATCACTTTTACCGTAGTTGCTGAAGGAAAAGTACCAAATGTGAAAGAGCAACCAAATTACACGCTAGTGTAACTCGGGGGGGTTTCTTGGTATTACGTCAGCTTTGGGGTTTGCAGCATATCCTCATAAAGGACACTGCACAGTGAAATAGAGCGCGACCTCAGATTTTTAAAAATGATCTTTTAGCAGGGTGAAAAGAATTTATATACAACAGCTCTCACTGAATGATTAAGACCAAATCATCGTCCTTATGGGTAAACAGAACGTTCACTGGTTACTATCTTTAAACACTTACTGTGCTCAGTGATCGAGGATCCGATCAAAACATGTGGGCAGGTATTATAAAATGCTGCCTTTGAGTACATAAGAGGTGTTAAATTACATATTCCTTATAAATTCCTTATAAAGTTCCTTATAAAATATTTTATATGTTAATTTCATTGAATCATAAGCAATCTACATAATCTATTAACACCTTATCCTCAGCATTGGAATAGCATGCCAAAAGAAATTCAAAATGTTAATCATATTTGAAGCCATCACAAGTGAGTCTCAAATTGTACAGTCGTTGTGCAATTTGCTTTGGGCGGGGGGGGGGGGTGGGGGCAATGACATAGGAAAGCGGTATGGGTAAGACCAAGAGGGTATTTTGAGTCAATCCCCACAATGACAGTTTTGGTACATTTCACCCTCAAAGGGTCATGTGATCACATAAAAAACCCTGATTTAACACTCATTTTTTTGCCACAAAGCGTTAGTAATTGGGGAATTTTTTGCATGAGTATGAAATGTCTTGTGAGATTCTTAAAATTGTTTGGAACACCTTTTTCTCCTAAGTATGACTCTGTGTTTAGGACAGTATGGTATAGGCCAATTGCTATGCATCATGGGTGATCAAACCCCCTCTGGGTAAGACCCTTAAGATCCCCATTTTGTGCCTCCTAAGGGCTCCATTTGAGGATAATTCAGTTCGTAAGGGTCCCTTTGAGAATGTTTTGCATCAGAAGTCAAATTTAGCCAAATCCTCCAAAGCCTGCACAATTCTCAGTTCCTAAGGCCCTACTTGAGAAAACCATCATTTCCCAAGCCCACAAAGGCAGGCCGCACATCCCTACTGAAAACAAATTGTGTGCTCACCCGGGCACATAAGTTACCTGTTGTTGATTCGGACCTTTGCTTGAAATGTGACACATCAGCGGTTTTTGTGATTATGTTTGTATGGTAACAGAACTGTCGTCATATATATGCCATATGATGATTGGAAATAGGTCACCTCAAATGATAAGTCTGTCTAAAAATGATAATGAAAGTATTATTTTTTAGACAGAACTGAGAGAACATTTGCATGAAACAACTCTGTGTTTGTAGCTTATTGAGAAAAGAGGCCATCGACATATGACCCCGTGAAATCTCAAGTACTCCCATTGATATGAGCTTTTCAACATTAATAAGTAAATGGTTAATTGATTGAATATTTGTTCAAGTTCATCCTACCTTATACCTCATAATCTGATATGAGGAATTATGGTGTTTAAGTGATTTCAGTAGCTCGTTACATGGACATTTGCATGATTCATTATTTGTTACCAGTTCTGGGGGACTTTCTAAACGTATTCATTAGGGATTTTGGGGGTTTTGTGCGTATCCATCCTTGAATTACTATAAGGTTTACCAAATATAGTTGACAACTAGTGACAAAGAAGAAAAGTGTTAGTGTTTATTAAGGCTGTCTGCCTGTGAGGAGGTGGTGGACTATAAGATGGGATTTGTATGCAAGTGACAAGCTTGCCAAATTCACAAACTGGTTCAGGGCGCACATCCA
>JAMKCH010029470.1:0-13112 GCA_023653785.1 Ophioderma brevispina
ACACATACTTAGCCTATTTTCTGTATTTGTCCACCCAGAAGGATATTTACCCTAAAACGGTAAAGTCTGTCAATATACCATTTGCCACATCTAGAGGAGCCCCGATCAATTTACATCTAAACGAGCAGTATAAAGTAAGCTACTTGAATCGGTGTTTCCAGACAGTTTCCTCCATAATGTTTATTTTTTAATAACTGTGCCTGTGACTTACCCGCAAGAGTAACAAAGGTCATACCCCAAGAGATGCTCCATATCCAGCCTACGATAAATATAAATGTGATTGCCTGCAAGAAAGCAGCAAGAAGATTCCACCAAAAGGCTCGGCATGGTGTGGTCTCTGTGAATCCGCAACAGAACACGGTGAAGGCCGATAAAAATGTACCTACAAAGAAAGTGGTGAAAAAAATATTAAACTTAGATTCCTCTGAGCTCAATAATTTTAGTTAGATTTTTTTTTTCAATGGAGATAATTAAATTTACATTAAAGGTGCAACGAAAGATATCCATAAAGTCATCCATAATTCCTGTGATATGTAGTGATTTCATATAGATAAGACACTCAATAGACTCCCTACCTTTTATTTGGCTACAGGAATAACTTAATCTGAAAAGATTTTTATAGGCTTATATTTCAATAGAAAACAGGCTGAATTTCCTATTTGCTCCTATACGAAATTAGAAATTTCACAATTTTTGTACCAAAGAAACGGTTCTCAGCTTAATCCTTTCAGAGGCAGATGTTTTTGATAGGAAGCTTTATACCAGTGCAAAAAGCAGAATTTTCACATTTTTAGGGACACCCGTTGCAAATCTCTCGTTCCACCTTTAAAAGAAGGATGTATTTATTATAATAATAATAATAACTGGTTTATTTAATCTCGTATCATAGCCGGTAGGCTAAATTGCCAGAGACATATACAACAATCAAACAGAAACAATGCAAGGCAGCAGCTTAATCAGCGCCACGTTGCAACATCCAAACAAACTAATCAAACACAAATACACACCGAATGGGACGTGAGAGCTTTCATGGTTCCTTTGCCCATATCAAATGAACCATGAAGAGAGTGGTAATTCTGAGTTTAACCCATATCACTTATACAAATTAAATCCAGAATTGAGTACCTTGAATAAATCCAGCAAGTGGCCCCCACCGAGATTTGAACCCGGGACCCATGGGTCCAAAGGCAAGCTCCTTAACCATTAGACCACACCACTCTCAATACTTCTGGACGAATGTGAAAAAAAAACCTTTACTCTGACTTTGCGCTGAAATTAAAAGGCATAATCGGTGATTTTCTCTATCTGAAAATCGACAAAATTAAAAATCACATTTTTGCATGCCTGTAACAAGTAAGTATAGGCATTCTAACATACCCTTCCTGTCTAAAACGAATAAACTGACCAGACCCTTAATTAGTGTACATTGCGTTCAACTAGCACTGCGGTAGAATTTTCTCAGCTCCTGTGACTACAAAACTCACTTCAAAATTGTTTTCAATATCGAAAATAGTTGAATGAGATTGAGTTCTGCAGAATTAATTTTAAGAAATGTCAACTGACCAAACCTTGAAAAATATCTTTGCTATCCCAGGGTAACACGGCCGACGGAGATAGACTATCTGAATTTTGCGAGCATACGAATTGCGTCAACGATTTACGTCATTAGGTTATTCAGTAAATACAAAAAACATTGAGAATTTTACACGCTAAATAGTTTGCCTGGTTTACGAGGCAAACAAGTGACTTGAGTAAACAAAATCAGAAATGTTTGTCAGACGTGGAGAGTAATTACCAACGTTCTGTTATATATATCTGAGTGCAATCGGCGGTCACAAGCTTGTAACATATGCAGGATTTTAAGGGGTGGTACGATACGGCGGTAATTTAAGGCATCTTTGACCGCATATTTTAAGAAATCAAAGAGCTACACCCCACCCCCCCCAAAAAAAAAAAATAAGTTCCTATTATAAAGGCACAACTTCAATGCTCCTGATCCCGTTTTTGATATACACTTTTGGTTAAAATGCTGTAAACCCTTTTAGTGCAGTTAAATCAAGTTCTTCTTCTTCTTATCGTATACAAACACAGTGGTTCTCAAATATGATCCAGCCAGAGCTGTGTACAATGTCTGGCTGCTTCACTGAATTCTGCAAGGTCATTGTCAAAATATGTTCCATTGTCTGTGGTGCAGTTCCGCAATCACAGGTAGTGTCCTGATCACAGGTAGTGTCAGGTAGCCCCACTTCTGCAAGGAAACCTTAGATCTGTCGGTTCTGCTTCTCAATCTGTTGAGATAACGCCATTCAGCACATGAGGAGTCGGATCCAGGTGGAAAATGCTCACCAGGTTCGATACCAATAGATGTTACTTGGTTGATAGCAAGTCTTTCTTTCCACCAGGCGACTCTCTTAAACTCCTTAGAGACTGTTTCAAGGGGTTGGACTTTGCTTCACAAACTCTCTCTCGATGGATTTAAGGCGGTTATCAACTGGTTTCTCTCCAGACATTGAGTGCTTCACATTAGATACATAGGCCCAAATAGCCACCCCCCCCCCATTCAAGTTGAAAATACGGGGAAAGCTTATTGGGTCGAAATGGTTATGGGGCCGAATTGGTTTTTTTTTTAATGTTTTTTGAAAACAAATTTGAGACTTTTTAAAGGTCTATCAGTGCGCCTCATTTGTAGACCAAAATATTTTTTCGTACGATTGGGCAGGGGAAACCTGAAATTTTGCAAAAAAATGATTTACAATGGCCCAATACGTACACATTATATTTGAGCAAACATTATGACAATTTCACTAATGTTGATGTTTGTATTTGGTCACCTCTGCCACAATAGTACCAATTCGATTAAGCATGGATGACTTTCTAACTCATTTTGATGTTTTATGGTCAAATTGTTTGAGATATGGGTTTTTGAGTTACAAAGACATTTGATTTAACTTAGGTATCATAGGCCCAAAATAGCCCCCCCCACCCACAAGTTGAAATAGGTCAAGCTTTAATTGGGTCTAAATGGTTATGGGGCCGAATTGGTGTTAGGCTGAGTCAAATGGAAAACGCCTTTTGGGGACTTTTTTTAAAGGTCTTCAGTGCGGCCATCATTTGTCAGACCAAAATATTTTTCGTACGTATTTGGCCGGGGAAGCTGTAATTTCGCCCAAAAATGACACTTGGGCCCCATACGTACAAATTCCAGTTTGAGCACTTGATTACCATTTCACCTCATGTTTATGTTTGTATCAGTACAAAATATGATGTGGGCAACGCAAAATGAATGTTTGAGCAAGTATGACAATTAAAGTTTTTTTTAAAAAAATGTTGGTTTTAGCTATACTTAAGTATGTGGACAATTTTGGTCACCTCTGCACAATACGTACAAATTCAACTTTCAAGCATTTATGGCTATCTAACTCTTCTTTATGTCTAAATCTGTTTGATGTATGTGTTTTTGATTTGCAAAGTAATAAGTTTGATTAACTAGTATAATCTAGGCCCAAATAGTCCCCCACCCCCCTGATCAAGTTGAAATGGACAAAAAAAAAACAACAAAAACAAAGGCTTTAATTGGGTCAAAAGGGTTATGGGGCCGAATTGGTTTTTTTGGCTGAGTCAATGAAAGTTTGTAAGTGCGCCCCCATTTGTCAAACAAAAAATATTTTGTTAGGACGTCTATCAAAGGCCGCGGGAACCTGAAATTTCTGCCAGAAATGGACACTGGGCACAATAGGTACACAAGTCCATTTGAAACCCAATTTATGACCTTTCACTAATTTGTATGTTTGTTATATGATATAATGTGAGCAACGTACAACTGCCATGTTTTGAGCAATTTAAGTAATTTTACAAATTTTTGGTGTTAGCCTATACTTAAAGGTGAATTGTTCCGATGTATGTCGATTATGTTCTATACTTAATGTGAGAGCCTGACACTTAAACATACGCCCAATCAAGAGCCGTAGGAACAAACTTGCGGTTTTGATGGTAGAAGAAACAATGCATATTGACAAAGCTCTATTCAATACTTGCTAGATTGATGGTAACCATTTAAACGGAGGTTTTTGGTTATATCTTGGAATGAATGGATTGGAGGGCTCAAATTTCAGGACGACATGAGAAAAAATACGGGTCTTTAGTGATATCAAACTCGATTACTTCAGGGTAAATCAGGGGGTACCAAAAGAAGCTTTTTAGGACTAAGTTTAAATAGGGACAAGGTTGTATTGGACCGAAATGGTTATGTGGTTTTAAGCTGAATCAATAGAGGAGAGTTGGCAGAGGGAGTGAGACCTTTATTTTCAAGATCTTTGTCGATTTGATGCGCCCTAATTTGTATTGCGCCCTCCGCTCTCATTTGTAAGACTGAAATATTTTTGACGGATTGGGATGTGAGAGGAATATAAAATTTTGCCAAAAAACGAGCCTGGAGCCATTACGTACAAATTTGTACGTAATGGGTTTTCGTAGTACTGGGTCACAACCTCTTCAATGGGTTTTAATATTGTCTTTCAAAGGAAAAGCATGATCTATTCAGTCGTGCTTTTAAAATTGCTGTTGACAATTAGATTATGACTCGCCCATTGTCGCCATGATTTCAGCTTGTTCGAGCCTAAAGATGCCCACGATAAGAATTTGGGTGTCTTGAATAGGGTTAGCAATTGCTGCCCAATAGCAAAAAGTAACACTCTTCCGAATTCTTGTAATATATCTCTGATCATTTCTCAAATGGCTCAACTTCGACCCATTATAAAAGAACTGCCCATTCAAACCGGAACCCAAGGATTATCTTTCAATGTGTTACACGAATCCGGTATGGCCAATTCCAACACCTCACTGGCAGCCATAGCGGGGTGCATCCTGCTTGAATGAATTCACCCAAATGTGCAGATTAAGAGTAGCTTGAATTATACTTAATCAAGCGTGGAACAGAAACCTACAAAAGATTTGGGTAGGTTTTGGGTTGGATGTCCCCCAGTAATGGCGGCGATCAATTATGACCATAATTCGGATGGTCGGCATTGTCTATACTAAAAATTCCCGCCATTTCCCCCGCAAATATAGAGAATATGCAATGAAACATTTGAATTGTTTTTGTAATTTAATCGAAAACATGATTGTAAATGATCACTAGCGACCGTTCAATTCGACAAAGGCGATATTTTGCTAAAGGGTGTAAGGGCATCAGGTCCTCCCCCATTGCCACGGAGCTAAATTTGCTGTGAAGGGACTTTTGTTGTCCTCCAGATATCCAAGCATAGAAGAATACAATACATGAACCTGGTTCACCTGAACATTCAGATATTCCTGCAGGTGGTTAATTTGTGATTCCATTGTATTCTTTGCATGTTGGGCTTGTTCTGGAGCAGGTCTGGCCAAAATAAACTATTGACCTCCCGTGCAACCGCCCTATAGTCTTTTTTTTACAAATCTTCTGTCACAGAGGTTTTAAATTGTATGAAGAAAGTGAGCGGGCAGTAATTCAGTCCTGTCCAGTAATGTCGGATAACCTACGTTAAATCAATGCCTAATCTCACAGGGTCTAATCTACTTATTTCAACAATGGAGGCGATAATTCGCTTTTATATACTCCTTCTTACTGTGCGTTCACTTTCCAGCTCGTCCTACCGTCATGTTTATCGGGCCCTTTCATGGAAGCGTAACTTATGTTGAATGGGCTTTTGTTGGTTCTCCAGATAATATAGGCATGAGAGGATTACAAAAATGCCACCGGCTTCACCTGAAAATTTCATATTCGGCAAGTGATTCTTTTGTAATCTCTACTTGCTGTGATGATCTGGAAAAGTAGTGACTAGTTAACCTCTTGACCTCCCGTGAAAGCGCCCTTAGCGACCAAAAACCATTTTGTGATTTGTCCTTTAAATTTAACAAGTGAATTTGACTTTATTATGTGCCAAGAGGGCGCTATTATATTTATTTAACATCCTCGAGAGTGTTCATCAAGCGTCCACCGGTGTATGCATCGAGGTTTTTACGGTATACCTTTTTAATCCTTAGGATATGGCTAAACTGTGAGATAAATTTCAGTACAATTAACCTACTTTATGTTTTTCCATGTACAAACCTTACTCCAGCCAAATACATGTTCCCCGCTACGCATACTTCTAGACTTTTGATATGTTATCAAAACCATTTTCTGTTGCAATTTTTTTATGGGCAAACCATATCTATGTTTAATTTTTGCCACTATCTCGCCGAAAAATGCCAGAAAAAAAACTCTTTTCCGAAGAATTGTTTCCTAACGTAAGCTTATAATAGGAGAACATAAAGACCCATTTTACATGCTTGAATAAAAATGTTAAACAGTACTCCTGTATGATTTTAGGGCAATCAAGTTTGGACTGCCGCCACCAAATGAATTTTATGCTCATAGCCATAAACGCCATGGCCGATTGCGGGTCCACATGGACCCCTTCTTATACACTTAAGTAATAAGAAATGGGTAACTAAGTCTTTCGTCGAAAATTGAATAAATAAACGGATAACCCCACATTTAAGTATTAAAAACAATTATGTATTTTAAAAAATAAATTACACTCAAATAAGAAAAAAAAAAAAAAGAAATTTAGCGTTTTAAAAATGGCGCGCGGAAAAAACAAAATTCTGGGTCCACACAGACCCCTTCTCATACACTTAAGTAGATAGAAAGGTGTAATACGTCTTTCGCCCGAATTGTATAGAAAATTAACGGGGTAACCCCCACCCTCTATTTTTTTAAGAATGTACGCAGTAGTAAAGTCTGTACAATAATACAAGTTGAACCAAAAATAGAAATGATTTAAGACGCCAATTTGGTGTAGTTTTAAAATATTAGTTACTGTATTAAAACAATTATGTATTTAAAAATTAAATTACACTCAAATTAAGAAAACAAACTACTTCTACAAAAAATAGTATTTAAAGTTAAAAATATATAGATATATATATATCTCATATATATGCGAGTATGGCCGTTTATTGAGTGGTAGTTTTATTAAATACATAGAGTTAAAATATAATGGCCTTTATTGACAGTGTAATTGCAATATTGAGTGTAATTTATTGTTTTAAATCATAAATTGTAGATATTGTATATTTAATATAAATGGCCATTATTTGAGTGCTAATGAATTTGGTCTATTTTTTTCATATTGTTTATATTTAATATTGAAGATGTTCATATATTAAATATCAGCCTGTTATGGGGTAGTGGAAATCATAGTAATACAGAGTGAACCAAAAATAAAAATGGCATGAAAAACACAAATTGACCCTAACCTGTTTACTCAATGTGACGCAGTTAATATTTCAAAATATCTTGATATTGTCGACTTTAGATGCTGAAAAAATGACGAATTGAGTGAAACAAGGGGAGATACGAAAGATTTTCGGGCCGGAATATTTTGCTAGTCATAAGATTCAGACAAATATGGAATTGAAAACCCCAGCTTGACTGTGTAAATCCATTGCGAATGGGTGGGGTAAAATGAATCAGCTGCGAAAGTCGTTCATATCTACCTCATTTTTTCACCAAATTCCTTCATTTTTTCAGCTAGAAAGCCGAAAATATGCAGATCATGAAAACATCAACTGACGTCACAGTTGAGTAAACAGTCAGGGTTAATTTTTTTATTCACTATGTATCACACTGTCACATTAAGCTGTAATTATAAAGTACATTAGAAACACATGAATATATTTTGCCATTCTTTCATATTGTCGACTCTGTGGCATCAAATACAGTTGCCATTTAATTGCTTATTGTACAATAATTTTCAAACGATTACTAATTCGTAATATCAATAATGCATTGTTTGAATAGCGCGTATATCCCCTGCAACCAACCTGATTAGTGCAAACTCCAAAATTAGGTTTTGCCTTCAGGCTTTATTAAAATGCCTCCGTCCAGCCAAATTAATTTTGTATCTGTTATACAGTCATATTAGGAAAAATGATATTATCACATGACCTCGGTAAGCTATATATTCCTACTCGTGTGTCTTGTGGGGTTGTACATTGTAGCATAGACTTTGAAAGTGGAGACGGGATAAAGGGTTTTTGATGACAGATGTGGCGGTCCAGTTGTGTTCCTTTACCTTTCTATCCGTGTCAGAATCAATGTTTTCTGACTTCTTAGTCTCGATTACCGCCGTACCAGTGTATTGCTTAAACGAAACTCTAGCCTTTATTTGAGAATTTCGACCAATTGCGCAAAACAAGGCGTGATTTAAGCGAGTTGTCTGCCGCCCCTTAATGCGCTTGGGCCATTTACGTCATTATAGCCCGTTATAAATTATATTCATGCCTTTTTAAAGTGCGAATAGGTTGTCCGACAATGTGGTCCAAGAATAAAGTAGAAGAGCAAATAATGTGACCCTAAGAACTTCTGAATGACCTTTGACCCCTCCTTATCTGTTCTATACACATTAGCCCCATTGTCTCAATGTATAAGTATACCGAGGAGTGAACTGATACCGTAATTACAGCTGCGCAATCTCACTGGCACAAGATGGCGGCGTGCTCGCCCACCACTAACCCTAAGATCGACGGCACTTGCCCTGTCAGGTGCAGAGTATGCTGGCCCTGTATGGGAAAGATCAGACGGGAAAGATCAACCCCATAGCCCAAAGAAATGGATCCGCATTAAATGCCTCTCCGGCATCAGAAGATGTCATTCGCCCAACCCCAACAGGACAAATTATGCATCCGGGCAGAATTGCTCCACCAGACAGACATCTGTAGTGTGGCGAGATGGCAAGAGCGTAGCTGCCAAGATATTAATGTGAAGCACTCAATGTCTGGAGAGAAACCAGTTGATAACCGCCTTAAATCCATCGAGAGAGAGTTTGTGAAGCAAAGTCCAACCCCTTGAAACAGTCTCTAAGGAGTTTAAGAGAGTCGCCTGGTGGAAAGAAAGACTTGCTATCAACCAAGTAACATCTATTGGTATCGAACCTGGTGAGCATTTTCCACCTGGATCCGACTCCTCATGTGCTGAATGGCGTTATCTCAACAGATTGAGAAGCAGAACCGACAGATCTAAGGTTTCCTTGCAGAAGTGGGGCTACCTGACACTACCTGTGATCAGGACACTACCTGTGATTGCGGAACTGCACCACAGACAATGGAACATATTTTGACAATGACCTTGCAGAATTCAGTGAAGCAGCCAGACATTGTACACAGCTCTGGCTGGATCATATTTGAGAACCACTGTGTTTGTATACGATAAGAAGAAGAAGAACTTGATTTAACTGCACTAAAAGGGTTTACAGCATTTTAACCAAAAGTGTATATCAAAAACGGGATCAGGAGCATTGAAGTTGTGCCTTTATAATAGGAACTTATTTTTTTTTTTTGGGGGGGGTGGGGTGTAGCTCTTTGATTTCTTAAAATATGCGGTCAAAGATGCCTTAAATTACCGCCGTATCGTACCACCCCTTAAAATCCTGCATATGTTACAAGCTTGTGACCGCCGATTGCACTCAGATATATATAACAGAACGTTGGTAATTACTCTCCACGTCTGACAAACATTTCTGATTTTGTTTACTCAAGTCACTTGTTTGCCTCGTAAACCAGGCAAACTATTTAGCGTGTAAAATTCTCAATGTTTTTTGTATTTACTGAATAACCTAATGACGTAAATCGTTGACGCAATTCGTATGCTCGCAAAATTCAGATAGTCTATCTCCGTCGGCCGTGTTACCCTGGGATAGCAAAGATATTTTTCAAGGTTTGGTCAGTTGACATTTCTTAAAATTAATTCTGCAGAACTCAATCTCATTCAACTATTTTCGATATTGAAAACAATTTTGAAGTGAGTTTTGTAGTCACAGGAGCTGAGAAAATTCTACCGCAGTGCTAGTTGAACGCAATGTACACTAATTAAGGGTCTGGTCAGTTTATTCGTTTTAGACAGGAAGGGTATGTTAGAATGCCTATACTTACTTGTTACAGGCATGCAAAAATGTGATTTTTAATTTTGTCGATTTTCAGATAGAGAAAATCACCGATTATGCCTTTTAATTTCAGCGCAAAGTCAGAGTAAAGGTTTTTTTTTCACATTCGTCCAGAAGTATTGAGAGTGGTGTGGTCTAATGGTTAAGGAGCTTGCCTTTGGACCCATGGGTCCCGGGTTCAAATCTCGGTGGGGGCCACTTGCTGGATTTATTCAAGGTACTCAATTCTGGATTTAATTTGTATAAGTGATATGGGTTAAACTCAGAATTACCACTCTCTTCATGGTTCATTTGATATGGGCAAAGGAACCATGAAAGCTCTCACGTCCCATTCGGTGTGTATTTGTGTTTGATTAGTTTGTTTGGATGTTGCAACGTGGCGCTGATTAAGCTGCTGCCTTGCATTGTTTCTGTTTGATTGTTGTATATGTCTCTGGCAATTTAGCCTACCGGCTATGATACGAGATTAAATAAACCAGTTATTATTATTATTATAATAAATACATCCTTCTTTTAAAGGTGGAACGAGAGATTTGCAACGGGTGTCCCTAAAAATGTGAAAATTCTGCTTTTTGCACTGGTATAAAGCTTCCTATCAAAAACATCTGCCTCTGAAAGGATTAAGCTGAGAACCGTTTCTTTGGTACAAAAATTGTGAAATTTCTAATTTCGTATAGGAGCAAATAGGAAATTCAGCCTGTTTTCTATTGAAATATAAGCCTATAAAAATCTTTTCAGATTAAGTTATTCCTGTAGCCAAATAAAAGGTAGGGAGTCTATTGAGTGTCTTATCTATATGAAATCACTACATATCACAGGAATTATGGATGACTTTATGGATATCTTTCGTTGCACCTTTAATGTAAATTTAATTATCTCCATTGAAAAAAAAAATCTAACTAAAATTATTGAGCTCAGAGGAATCTAAGTTTAATATTTTTTTCACCACTTTCTTTGTAGGTACATTTTTATCGGCCTTCACCGTGTTCTGTTGCGGATTCACAGAGACCACACCATGCCGAGCCTTTTGGTGGAATCTTCTTGCTGCTTTCTTGCAGGCAATCACATTTATATTTATCGTAGGCTGGATATGGAGCATCTCTTGGGGTATGACCTTTGTTACTCTTGCGGGTAAGTCACAGGCACAGTTATTAAAAAATAAACATTATGGAGGAAACTGTCTGGAAACACCGATTCAAGTAGCTTACTTTATACTGCTCGTTTAGATGTAAATTGATCGGGGCTCCTCTAGATGTGGCAAATGGTATATTGACAGACTTTACCGTTTTAGGGTAAATATCCTTCTGGGTGGACAAATACAGAAAATAGGCTAAGTATGTGTGATAACTTTTATGGGTGATAGTTACGAACCCCAAACTTGACTACGTACATTGTAAAGAGGGACTGAAACTCGTCCCGCTCTTCAACTCCGGGACTTTGACTTTAAGATCAAAGGTTGCAAGTGTCAAATTTGAAATTCGCTGAAGTAGTAATGACCAAAAGCAATACCACGCGATCTCTCTATGAGAAACACGGCTAAGGGACTCAAAGGGTCAAATAGGATCATACTTTAAACACACGTTAAAATGACCCCAGTACACCGTTAAAACAGGTATTAAAAACAGCGTATTAAAAGTTGGTTGATTAAAAATCGCACAACATTGCATATAAATTATTAGTTGATATTCCGTTGGTTAACTGAACATATTACGGTGATAACCAACAGAAATTTAAACATAAACTTCCCGCCAAAAACACACGTTTCTGAAATATTTTGCAGACAGATTGTTCAATTGTGGGTTAAATCTTAATCCATGTTGGTAAATCATCTATTTTGCACAATGTTTATTAAAATATTGGTCACATGACCAATTTGAAAGCGAGGTGGCAAAATCAAACATGGCCGATTACGAGAGAGTGACGACGTTGCTGAGGAGTGTGAATTAATTCAGTGATATGAGATCAGGCAATAACCTATATACTTCAGACTTTCTTGATCGGTTTCAGGCTTGCTTAGCAAGGTTTTCGTTGTACGGAGACACACTATTCTTGGTAAAATCAACGAAGCCAAAGATGACCTCTGTTTGTTACCTAGGGTCAAAACTCAAAATAGATCAATCTTGAAGCTTCCTATAGGAAACAAAGCTATACTGTCATGTTGTTGCAAACATAACGATATGGTGATCCTCTCTCGTTGGTTATTGTCAAAGGTCAAAGAAGGGTCAAACTTTTTCCCTGAGGTCGAGCCACATTGGATTATACAAAGAGTAAAACTTGAAAAAAAATCTGAAAAAAGTGTCCTTGCGAATACTTTGATATTTAACCTATGTGCAACCGAAAGAGTGATAAACCGATCACCCTTGTTTTTATAAGGATAATAGCTAACTTAGACAGCTTTCTAACAATTTACCAAACCATATTTAGTAATTAACTTGAAAATCTACACCCGCTGATACAAGGGGTCGTAAGGGTTTTTTTTTCTCCATTCGTCCGGTCCCATTTTTATTTTTTTTTTGCTTTTCCATCCGCCATGTCTTTTCACTTTTGGTTTTAGGGCTGCCTTCTTATTTTTGTGTGTTTTTTATGGGCATCCCTTTAATTTAGTGCTATGTCACTATTGGGCTTGTCCTGGCTATATAGCCAATTGTTATAAATAAATAAATAAATAAATTCTTCATGAGCCCCCTCAACCCCAGGGCAAAGGTTATAGCAACATAATGGGTCAGCATGTAGATGCCTTTGAATGTCTGTAAATCAACAACTACAACACCCCCAGGGTCCAAAGGTGGTAGCATGTAGCACCGGTCCCTATGTTTCTTTTGACAATCTCGATTCCAGCTCTCAAAGGTCAAAGATACCAACATTGTATTTAAATACGATTAGTAAGCTCAAGTGGACTTCTATATCCACATTGGATTATGGTTTAATAGTGAAAGAGTTTTGAATCGCGCAATTTTCCATGACTTAACTGTCAAGCTTTTATACCATTAGTCCCACATCGATTTTACTCTAAAGAGGAAATGGTGCTGATAGATACTAAAGTTGATTTAAAAGCTGCCATACAGCGTGTTTCAATATATGTTTATTTTAATGAACGCCTGGTTCCAATCTGTTCCATCTGTTATTAATCCTGCAGTAGGGCTAGGC